>JAVYIG010007691.1:0-98535 GCA_035222895.1 Strongylocentrotus droebachiensis | reverse complement strand
TTTCACGTTTCATCAAATTACTAGAGAAAAAAGACGATTCGTTGTATCGTATCCTTGTCTGAATTCAGTTTCCCCCTCCTGCGCGAAGCGCGGAAGCTTTCAAGTTTCATTTATTTATAAGAGAAAGAAGACGATTCGTTGTATCGTGTCCTTGTCTAAATTCAGTTTCCCTCTCCGTGTGAAGCGCGAAAGCTTTGACGTTTCATTAAATTATTACTCTTAATCCTTGTCTGAATTCATTTTCGCCCATCCCTTTCATGTTTCATTAAATTATGAAAGAAAGAAGACGATTCGTTGTATCGTGTCCTTGTCTGAATTCAGTCCCCCCCCCCCCCCTCTCGGTGCGAAGCGCGGAAACTTTGCCGTTTCATTAATTATTAGATAAAGAAGACGATTCGTTGTACCGTTCTCTAATTTTAATCCTAGTCTGAATTCAGTTCCCCCCCCCCTCCTCCCAGGCGAAGCGCGGAAGCTTTGCCGTTTCATTAAATTATTTGATAAAGAAGACGATTCATTGTACCGTTCTCTACTTTTAATCCTTGTCTGGATTCAGTTTCCCCACTGCGCCCCTTAACGATAGAGAGATAGATAATAGAGAGACAAGGAAGGGAAGGGACAGGGAAAGAGGAGAGAAAGGGAAAGAAAAAAAAAAAGAGAAAGAAGAAAGGTAGGGGAGATCAGTTGCGATTTTTCCGCCAACAAAGTGTAGATCGGGGGGGGGGGGGGCACTGGCGTACTCGTCGGGGAGGGGGCTCGGGGAAAATAAAATTAAAACGTGGTTTATTTATAATTCCATAACGGTGGTTTACACATAATGCTGAAATGACATAATTTTCCGAGATTTTTCCTCATTTTTAAATAAATTATACTTTTTTATGCGTTTGTTGTAAAATGACAAATTCCTAAATTTATAGCCAGGCAAGAAATATGCTTCTTGAGATGCCTACATACCAGGGCCCGCGGAACGGCGGGGATCGGGAGCCACTTAAAAAAAAAAGTATATTAAAGAGAAATAGAAAGAAAGAATAGTTAACTGCCAGTGTCACAACAAAATAAGGTATACAAAAATGCTCATCTGACCGTAATCAAATGCCTAAAGCCCCTGAGATTCCGGGGTTTCAGCTCCCTCGACCCCACCAGGCGCCGTAAGGCGGGCCCCTAAATGCTTTTCTGACCGTAAGTTATCATCTTAAACCCCTGAGTTTCCGGGGGTGGACAAGGTATCAAAATATGTTCATCTGACCGCAGGCGCGTAGCAAGGGGGCGATGGGGGGCGCCCCCCCCCCCCCCCAAAAAAAAAAAAAAACGCTGGCCAAAAAAGGAGAGAAGAGAAAAGGAAAAGGACGTAGGAAGAAAAAGGAGCAAACAAAAAACATTTTTGAAATTCAGACAAGGATTAAGAGTCGAAAATGGTAATATGAACCGTCTTCTTTCTCTAATAATTAAATGAAATGTCAAAGCTTCCGCGCTTCGCGCAGGAGGTGGGGGAACTAAATTTAGACGAGTATTAAGAGTCGAGAACGGTAAACGAATCGTATTCTTTCTCTAATGATTTAATGAAACGTAAAAGCTACTGCGCTTCGCGCGGGAGGGCAGAAACTGAATTCAGACGAGGATTATTTTCTAGAAAGGTACAACGAATCTTCTTGTTTCTCTAATAATTTAATAAAACGTCAAAGCTTCCGCGCTTCGCGCAAGAGGGGGGGGGGGGAATTAATTCAGACAAGGATTAAGAGTCGAGAATGGCACAACGAATCGTATTCTTTCTCTAATGATTTAATGAAACGTATGAGCTTCCGCGCTTTACGCGGGAGAGGAAACTGAATTTAGACGAGGATAAAGAGTCGAGAACAGTACAGCGAATAGTATTCTTTCTCTAATGATTTAATGAAACGTCAAAGATTCCGCGCTTCGCGCAAGAGGGGGGGGGGGGGCGCTGGAATTCAGACAAGGATTAAGAGTCGAGAATGATACAACGAACCGTATTTTTTGTCTAATGATTTAATGAAACGTAAAAGATTTTGCGCTTCGCGCGGGAGGGCAGACGAGGATTATTTTCGAGAACGGTACAACGAATCTTCTTGTTTTCTCTCATAATTAGATGAAATGTCAAAGCTTCCGCGCTTTGCGCATGAGGTGGGGGAACTGAATTTAGACAAGGATTAAGAGTCGAGACCGGTACAACGAATCGTCTTCTTTCTCTAATGATTTAATGAAACGAAGAAGCTTCCGCGCTTCGCGCGGGAGGAGAAAAACTAAATTTAGACGAGGACTATTTTCGAGAACGGTACAATGAATCGTCTTTCTCTAATAATTTAATGAAACGTCAAAGCTTCGGCGCTTTGCGGAGGAGGGAGGGGGAAAATCGCCCCTCCCTGCACCCCTCCCCTATTACGTCAATGCTGGTCACCATTACGTACCAATATTTGGCTCGCATAATTTCAAATTTGCCCACCCCCCCCCCCCCCCCCCCCCTTAGAAATCTTGGATCCGCGCCTGGGGGGGGGGGGGGGGTTAAATGAATAAACTCGATAGCTACGGTTAGGAAGACTACTAAGATAGTCTATAACTAACTTGAAGAAGAAAATATTGAGGGGTCAAATTATAAGGCAATCTTGGGTGGACATGTCGAGACAGGCTCCCAGACTAATTATAATTCATTGTACTATCCGTTTTATAATATCCAATTTATATTCGTATTATAATATATGATCCAAGACCCTCATAAATTAAATTAGTGTATCATGTTTCTTCAATATTGTGAAAGGCCTAGTACTCTATTGAGAGAAAGATTTAAACAGATCATTTTACATTTTGATCCTATATTAGTCAAGTAGAAGTCTCATTTTCATTTGTAGAAAAAACAACATAAGTCCATATCAAGTTTAATATATTTTCTTTCCAATCTTTTAAATTTTACAAACTATATTGTACCCGGATATGATCGTCTTGGATTTGAGGAAATGCAGCGAAAAGGTTTCACTCTAGCGCCCTCACTCGAACTCCGCGAAACAAAAATATGACGTCATATGGATAATTCGCTCGCAGGTCCCGAAAGGAGCCCCGACGAAACCTCTGACAGCCGATGTTTATCAATATCTAGCACTCAGTTCAGGGCATTCGAAGGTAAATTATGATATTGGAAATATTTCAGAGAGATGTTTAAAATATTAATCTGAATGAGAGGTATCAAGATAGTCTGTGTTGTACATCGTTCATGATTTAAAACGGTCTATATTAAGCATATGATGTGTAGTGAAAGTCGCCATTTTGATGTTGTGTGTATTTTCAATAGGGATTTTGATGAGTTGGTGGTGACATTTTCTTTGTATCAAGTTTTAATTGAGAAATTCTGAGGACTGTAATACAGTTGTAATGAAATAAAAGCTCTGCATAGGTATTGATAGTATGTGCATAAGCTGAAGTAGCTAAGATTTTTGTCGTTCAAGTTGATGAAACAGTTATTTTTTTGAGAGCGAGTGGAACTGCTGAATTCTGATTGTTTAAATTTCAATCAATTGTCTTTGACTTGAGTTTTCAGTTAGACTGCAGTGCATGGCCATGGCTAGTGCTAAATTGAAAGGAATATCGTTGTACTGGATTGTGCAGCTATTTGTAGCTGTCTTTCCTACATTAAGGTACGGCCTAGCTAAGCTTGGCTTTGAATGAATGAATGTGAAATTGGAAATGATTATGATTTAAGATCTAATCCCCCAATAATATATCCACACAGTGCTTCATCCTGATTTTGTCAGTGTCAGTGTTGAACGCTTTGAATGAGTATTTTCCTATTTCATGATATTTATTGTTGTTGTAAATATAAAATGACAGACAAACTGCTAGTAATGTAGACTGTTGATCGACAAAAGAGGTAAATGGCTGAAATTGAAGACTCTCCCACTTGACAGACAGTCTCCCATAATGGTGATGAAAATGTATCTTACAAAAGAACAAAATAAAACAACACCAACGACAAGGCAGTGTGCTCATCCAAAATTTTGCCACCTCAAGATGTTGTTAATATTAAAGTAAAGAGTAAATTTTTATAATTGATGGACATCAAGGGCAATTTTTCATAAGGAATCTCCTTATTTCAAGTTGAGCTGAGGTAATTCCATTTCAGCAAATTAAACAAAGAAAATTGCTTCTTGGGATGTTGGGAGATTCTTCCGTATTGGCTGTATGCCTCTAGGCTCTACTGGATCTCTGGCTTCTTCAAAATGATGGACATTCATGAAGAAAAAAATTGTTTGTGTTGGTATCGCTTGAGCCTTACTGTGATAATATATGGAAATATTATCAGACGTACTGGCAGACAATTGATAAAACAAATTAGATCCTAATTGTCACTCTGAAATTCATGGAAAATTGGCTCAAACCAGGGGTCTGTGATAAGAAGGGGAAACAATGTTGGGCAGGGTACGGGTAATATTGTGCAGACATTATTCAGCTTCATTTTTTTGGTTGGGAGAGGGGGGGGGGGGGGGGGGGGTGGGGTTGTCATACAGGGCTTAATACTAACAGGTGCCCGGGAGACATAGCCACCCAAATTTGTCCAAACCCCTGAAATGTCAATATATTAACATAGGGTTCAAGCATACAGACTCTAAAACAGTTAATTCTTGAGCCCCTTGCAATTATTTTTTGCGTGTGGAGCCCTGAATCGTCAGAGGATGCTATTCTTTTTAAAGAGAGAGATTATAACCTAGAGTCTTGAAGGGCTCTTGTGCAGAGTCTGCCTTCAGGCCGAGCCAGACCGACCCCCATATGTACATACATGTGTAGAAAGACAGCAGCAAGCATGATTTGCCTACCCCCCCCCCCCCCCTCCCCCTCCACCTTCCCCCTCCACCTTCCCCCTCCACCTTCCCCCTCTACCTTCCCCCAAGCACTACTCTTTTTCACTCAAGGAAGCATTAGTATGTTTGTAGGGAAACTTTTCAGATGACCTCTATTGATTCTCAACATTTTCAAACACCACTGTACAAAACTCACCAGAATTCACTTAATATTGGCACTTTAGGCCTACTGAGCAAAATTGCAGTTGATTTTGTTTAAATCCATTGTTAGCTGAAACTAGATGTTTCATTAAACGTTTTTTTTTAAAAAGGACTGAGGAAAATCAGCGGCGGTTTCTTCACTTTTTCTTCATGATTTTGGAGCATCGTATTCAAAAGTAAATATTTTATTTTTCTCACTTTTGTTTTGTACATTTGTGTGTCAAAAGTCCTTACTTCTCAGCACTACCGCAAGTATGAGGTCCATACCGTTTATGGTTGGACTTCATGCATTGTAGGAGTGCCCTTTTCCACCTTCATAGCACAACTTTATCTTCTTGTTCCAATCAATTTGCTATGATAATAATAATAATAATGAACATTTGTATAGCGCCTTTCTACAAGTAGATACAAAGCGCTTAATTAACATATACAATGAACAATTAACAAAATAGAAAGATGCTTAATAGACCGTGGACCATGGTGCTTTTTTCTTTCGTTTCGTGACCCACCCCTCTGTATCTACCTTCTTTTTTGTCAGTATGTGTAAAAATAGTATTGAAATCATATCTGAAACTCGTCAAGGATAAAAGTTGCACATTTTCTCAAAATATGAAAAAAACACAACAATTTTGCATTTTTCTTCCGATATGGTTGGCCAATCAAAATACGTTTCTCATTGCATGTTCTGCGGACTGACGGGCTAATGACCAATCACGCGCTTCGTTTTACGCTGTACTGATAGCAGACGACACTGGCCATCATGGCGGCAATTATGTCGTCAGATGCCAGCTAGTACTACGGAAGATTCCGAGGCAGATTTATCTGTCTTCTGCGCAATGCATGTTATCGACACTCACACAAAGGTTACCCCATTTGGTGATAAAAGTTTTAAGAAGTTTCAAGAATGTGCAGCGAAATGGATCAATGTAAAAGAAAGTTCGGCAAAGCAGAGTTGCTGCCAAGTTTCTGCAGCAACAACAAGAAAGTGAAGGAGTGGGACCGTTCAAATGCAGAGGCGGTGGTACGTGGTGATGATACTGACACTGCACTGATGGTGATGATCATGTACATAAACAAAGAACTGGCAGGTAAGATACAACTATGCTCTAGATCTGTAGATCTTTAAAACTACTTAACTCATTTTAATTAAGTAAGATATTGTACTATATCTCTAGGTTTGCATAATTGCATTGCATTGAAACTGAAATTTACTAGGGGCCCCAGGCCAGGCATGGGCAGTAGCCAGGCAGTAGAAGACAAATTTATAGATATAGGCCTACTGGCTTGGGCCAGGCTGTCTAACTCTAGTCTAAGACTTAAGTTAAGTTAAATGAGTTTGCCATAATTTGCTTGACCTGGCCCAGATGCTTGGTGCAATACTTCATAGTATTATTAAAGTAGCGCTGGCCTTGTTCATCCAGACCAGAGTTTTCAGACATGAATGAATGATAATAATCATGGCATGGACAAGGCATATGGCATGGTAAAAAGATGGTTGTTTTAATTTTGACTTGTCAGCTAGTCATGCTACATTACTACTTACTAGTCAAAACTCTAAATCTAATTTTAAAAGATGGTGTGGTCTCACCAAACTTCGCCAGAGCAAGGCAAAGCCAAGTTATGAAATGCAATACCTGCAATAATTAGGTCTAGATCTACAATATTATATTGTTAGCTAAAAGGTGTCTTTAAGTTTAAGGCTAAATATATTACTCATTGCGGATATAGTATCGAAAATAATATCGCTAGTGATATTCGTTTGTCTCGCAATGTATGGTCAACAAGGGATCTAAAAGAATGTTGTCTTTTAGATCCCTTGTTGACCATACATTGCGAAACAAACGAACATCACTAGCGATATTATTTCCGAAAGGTGTCTTTATTTGTAATTTATTACTGCCTTCCACAGAATAAATAAAGTAATCAATTATTTCTTCTTTTGTGTTATCTTTAACTAGGAAACTTGAGTCAACTGCAGGGTATCATGCCGAATGTTATCGACACTTCTGCACGTGACAACAATCAATCGAGCGATAGCAAGATTCCAGAAGAAGAAAGGTAATTTACATGTATACATGTATATCTAACATGTTTTGTTTTAATTTCTTTTCCATTGTGACAATATTTGTATGAATTAATAAAAAAAAAACTTTATTGTTCTTGCAAAAATCCCAATGTATCCTATTGTTCATGTCACCGTAGAATGAAGCAATTCATGTTTCAAGTTGAAAATATTGATTGCTTTGCATAATATTCAGATTTAAATATTGGTAGGCCTACAGTGTAACTTTATGTTCCAGAATAACTTTTTTTTCACATGTTTGCCCATAATTGATTGATGTAAAGTGTTCATTCTTTTGAACATTCTGTAAAGTCATATTTTGATTGCTAATTTATTGTTTTTGTTTGTTTCTGATATCCTCTTGTTTTCTCTTTTTCTCTTTCCTTTCTCCTATCCTCTTTTTTTTCTGCCTTTTTTTATAACCGATATAGATGCTGAGAAGACCTCAACCAAGGAACATCTTCAAGAAGCACCCCCCAATGAAGACGGAGATATCCCAGCAGGGCCAGCACCCAAGAGAATGTTACGATCTGGAGTATCTTGCGGACAGCAATCCTCTACCCCCCAGTGGTCTGACAGACGGCATGTGCTACCAGTCCAATGTATCATTTGCAAAGGGACGAAGTACTTTCGTGAACAATCTTCGGGTAACGAAAAGTAGAAAAATATGTCTTGTGTGAAAGAAAAGATGGGGGGAATTTGTTAACAGCTGCTTTGATGAAGCAAGATGAAGCTCTGTTGTTGGATTTAAGGGGTAAGGATCATGTAGCGATTGAAGTTAGATATCACAAATCTTGTTATTACAGGTACACAAAGGTGGCACTCGGTTCAAAACTTCACACAGAAACTGCACAACAGATGTACGAGAGATCATACTCCAGCTTCTGTCGCAAGATAGTAGAGGAGAGGATCAGTCAAAGATGTTATTAGTAGTACATATATATATCTACGAATGTAGATATTTTTTTAGTGCGTTTGTAAGAAAGAGAGGGCCAATGGTGATTGTAATGACAATTAGAATTCTCAATTCTGGAAAGATATGTTGCATGTTTCTGTGTACGTGAAATTCAAAGACGCACACATTGTTGTGTGTATAGGTACTGGTACATGTACATTGGTAAATGCCAAGACTGTACAGTTTATCCGTGGAAATGAATGTATTGTCACCAAAGCCTCACCCTTATATCGTATTTTAGAGGTCAAGCTCTACACATGAATATATTTCATGAGAACATGTGGTGATAGCAAAGTCTATAATTCTCAGGGTTTTAGTTATTGCTCCATTTTTTTGTTGAAATAGGCTGAAGTAAGTCTTTAAGTGTATAGACTTATTAGTGTACTATTCTGTGTTAACCTGCCCTGCATGAATCTAATACATGCTGCTGTTAATATATGAGAATGGAATATACGAATGTAACTGGAAAGTAATCCCTACTTTTTCACTTTGAAGAATTAAATGGAAAGGGTAATATGATATCAACTGAAAGTTATTGAAAGAGAAAATATCAAAAGACACATTTGTGGTACTTCAATCCATACTTATCACATTTCTCTGAATTAAAAGCAGTCTCTTTTGTAATGAAGTTTTCCCATGATGATTAATTATGCTTGTGAGGTGCATGCAGATTTATTGATTCTCACAATTTTATTTAAAACGTGAATGCTGGTATGAAAGGTCGATTTTTCAACAGCAAAAAGTATGGCAAATCGTTAACACATAATATCTATCCTGAATATGTGCACATTGCAGTGTATACCAACAAAAAATGCATGTATAATATTTGGAGTCAGAGAGCAGCCTGTCAGAGAGTGAAAGCATTTATTCTACAATGAACTTTTCAAACTTTTCAGATCTTAGTAAGGAAGAGTTTTACACATAATATTGAATTAAGATTGCTAAATGTATTCCATTATCATTTTCAGCTAATTTGCTGTATGGTTTTCACAACTTAGAAGTACAACTTTTTGTGTTTCTCTCCCTCTCTGCTTCCCTGTTAATAAGTACTTGATTGTTATTATTTTTACAAGTATATGTATTATATTATTTATTTTTTCTTCTTATTTTTTCTTTTTTATTGGCATTATTATTATAACCAATGTTGCTAGTTATATCATTAACTCATTATCAGATTTTTTGTCTTATATATTACATGTACCAAAACATCCGTGGATCTATGAGACCACATGTGAAATCTTAGATAAATGAGAAAAAAAAGACAACTGATTTTGCAGATTTCTTTTATTTTTCTAATGGGTGTGGCAGGGTGTGATTATGTGTTCAGTATGTGATTGTGCATGTGTTTGCAGAAACGCATGAATGATTTAGTGCATGCAAGTCACAATGGCGAGTGGGGAGGGGGGAGATTGTGTGTCTGTATTGCTACAACTAAATTGAGCGTGTGTGGGAGGGGGAGGGGGAGCGGGGTTGATGTTGTGCATATGTTGCGGGATGTTGGCTGCTGCCGAGATGGGTGAGGAGCATCAACTAGAGGATCCTATTTTGTTTTTATTTTTTTTATTTTAACTCTTTGAGAATTGTGTGTACATCAACGATCCATGAATGAATTGCACACACATGTACATGTGTGTCACACACATAACTAGTAATTGCACATAAATTCACATCTAGACACACAAAAATACAAACTAATGACACACAACCGTTAATTAAGTATAATTAATTTTAATCACCAAGCAACAATTACCCTTCGTTTCAATAAGGGGAACCCCCCATCGTAAAAAAACCAAAACACAAAACAAGGGGGATACATCACCCACCCCCCCCCCCCAAGAAAAAAACACCCATGAGGTTATTCCACCACCCCCCCCCCCCCACAATAATAATAATAATGAAAAATAACAAATAAAAAACCTTCCTCTCCATGAGGTAAATTCACCATCCCCACACCCTTCCTCACGATTAGGTGAAGCCACCATTGCCCCCCATAAAAAAACATGAGGTAATCCACCCACTCCTACCCCCCCCCCCCCCCCCCCCCCCCCCCCCGTTATGCCCGCAAACATATATTTTATATATACAGTCGACGTTATTTCATGTACGTAGATGAATACACCAATAAACCCATACAATAACATGCAATTGCCATTTTTGAACTGTAGAGGGCGCCATCACTTTGTTTAATTAGCATAACTAATTAATGTGCAACTTGTAGCACTGACGAGTTGTATATTCTTTTTCAGTGATTTTTTCTCTATAAGTGAGAAAAAAATAAGGTAGATACAAGAGATGGGTCACGAAAGTTGATTTCTAGCACATTTTTGAGGCATGGCCCGCGGTCTATAACAACAGACATGTATGTAACAATATAGGAATGAACAAAATAAAGGGTAAGACAGGTAATAGAAGAGCAAGAACAAGTGCTGGTAATAATGATTAGTTAATAATGATAATGATAATTGGTAAAAACACTGGGTTCTTGTATAGTGCTCGTGTCTGTCAGACTTGACACTCGTGCGACTCCGCAATTATTACTCAGCTTTTGCATGGCTGCCATTACGGCGCTCTAGCGATTCAAGAAATCAATTCCTGCCAGGTACCAATTTACATCACCTGGGTCGAGTGTGGCAAATCTTGATTAAAATAATAATAATAATTACAGTGCTTATATAGTGCCTAACACTTACTTTGTCAGAAGTCTCTAAGCGCTCTACAATAATGCAGCATAATTACCCTGGCTTTAGCAGTGCAGCTGTTACGCGCGCTGCGTTTCAAGGAATAAATTCCTACCAGGTACCCATTTACTTCACCTGGGTGGAGTGTGGCAAATGTAAATCAATGTCTTGCCAAAGGACATTAGTGCATCGGCGGGACTCGAACCGCGGACCTTGTGATCGACAGTCCGGCGACGTATCCACTCGACCACAACACAACACCTCTAATGTCTGGGCAAAGAATATTGGTGCTGCGGTGGGACTTGAATCGTAGACCTTGTGATCCACAGTCTAGTGATGCATCCACTCGACCAAGACACCTAATAGTTGATAATTGTTTGTTGTAAAAATGGTAGTGAATTAAAAAGAAAAAAAAACATGCAAACAACTGAGAGAAAATGATCCTCATGTGAACAAGATTATTTGTTGAACATTCAAAACGGGTAGTGCCCTCTTCTTCTTCTTCCAATTAGAGGACATACCTCTTTACAGAGTATTGTTGTACTATACTGGGCAGTGAAAAACATGGGGGTTTATTGCGAATTTGCCCCCGAAATGCCCAAAAGAGCCCCCGAAAATCAGAAAAGAGCCCCCGTAAATTTGCATAAAGTTCAATGCAAAACAAATTTTAGAGTGTTACTTTAATGCAGGCAAGCTTGAAAAGCAGCCCCCGAAAAATAAATATTAATTTTTTCCCTGCTAATGGGGTGTGCAGATGGACCACTACACCGGGGTTGCCCCCTACTCTTATACGAATAGTGCAATGGGTTCTTAATGTGCAAAGGTAGTGACTCTTCTCCACACGGGGCCTCCGTTCAACGTCCTATCCGAGGGACGGAGTGTTTTCCACTTAACATAGCTTGTGTAGATGAAACAATGGGAGGGGCAGGCTTCAGTCATCCACCTGGATTTGATTCGAACCCGGGATCTTTGGTTCAACAGGCAGACGCTTTACTGACTGTCTTCACAGTCTTCTCACTAATTTCATGTGCAGCAACATAAATGTTGTAAAATAGCAAAAATACTAAAAATATCAATTTTTCACTATTTCTTCTTCAAAGAGAGCCTTCAATGTCACCATGGTATGAAAACTCAGTTCACTGAGTTAGTTTAGGGATTAAAATGAATTACTATTATGTGTACATTGTTTGCACATTTGAATTTGTAGAATTTTAGAGGCTCTTACACAGAATATCCATCTTCTTGGTTGTTATGAATTTTGGATTGGGATCCAGGGACCCGTTTCACAAAGCCTTTTTTCAATGACAAATGACAAAAATCAGTGACAAATCTGCTGATAACCAATCAGAAGCAAGGATTTCAGTAGCTTATGACAAAAACTGTCATTTGCCACTAAGGCTGTGCACAACCGTGTAATGAGGTACCTGAGTACACTCCCAGGCTTACAAGTGAATACTCGAATATATTCGGACGCCATGTTTAAAAAAAAAAAAAAAAAATTGCCACCACCATACCACGGGAGCAGTATCCCAGGTCCGTCTCTGAAAACTCACGCAATTTTACTTCGAGTTGCAGTTGAAGGCGCCGATTTAATAATAATAATAACAGTAAACAATGCTGTTTTAAAAACCAAAGATGGCAGAATAATCCATTTTCCTCCGAGTCCAAACAGTGCCGCAGAGGCCGCACCCCAAACTTCGACATTTCGTTGAGGAAAAAAAGGAAGAAAGAAAAAAATGAAAACAAAACCAAACGGACCAAACAAAATAATCGTAATTTTCTTGTAGAACACTATTTTTTCTACAAACTGTTACCAAATTCATCAATATTCTTATAAAACTTACGGGAAAAAACTAAGTTTACCGTTAATGTATTTTGGTACAAAGTAAGAAAGTATACTTTAACATTTAAAATGATGAATATTATTCATACATGAATATTTAAATTTAATATACAGTTGTCAATGAGACCATATATCATATAGTTAAAATTTAAAAGTATGATTTATTGTTCTAAAATTTTTAGTGTTGAGTTGATAAAGGTTAAGCTTAAATTATTAATATGACCCACTCACTGATTAATGAGCAATGTGTAATTTAAAATGTGTTCAATTGACCTATGCTTTATGTACTGTATATGAAAAAAGAATTTCCACTTAACATGGACAATAAAACAAATCAAATCAAATCAATCAAATCAAAATGATCATTCATTATGGCAAATCTTCATCGATTTTGAAGCTAGTACTGTATCGCAGGCAGATTTGGTATCTTATATACCCCTAGTCCCCTACCACCCTACCACAATGTAATGCGTAATTGCCTGAAATGGATACCAAGAAATAGACATGGTGCAGACTTCGTGCGGATGCACAGTAGCTCCGTAACGGTCCCCTTCTTTTAGCGATGCACTGGAACGAATTTAGATCTAGATCTACAGGTAGATTTTGTTTGAAAAATAAGTTATGAAGTTTATTTTCGTCTTCATGTCAACAATGCAACAAAAAATTATCGGTATGATGTGTGGAGTTATTCTGGAAATGTCCTGTACCATTGTACATTAACTGGTATACCCCTATACAAATTTAAGTTCGTCGCGAACTCGTATTATGCTCGTGGTAAGCTTAATAAGATCGTTTTTTAGGCTTTAAGCTCGTAACACGCTTCCAGGACGCTAGTAACGATCTTACTAAATGTTGGCGAGCTCGTGCGCGAGTTCGTCACGAGCTCGTGGCGAACTCGCGGGTAAACTGGGGAGCTCGTGGGCGAGCTCAGGGGTAAAGGGGGAGGTCGTGACGAGCTCGTTGATAAAAGGGGGAGCTCGTGGCGAGCTCGTGGGTAAAAGGTGGAGCTCGTGGCGAGCTCGGGTATAAACTGGGGAGCTCGTGACGAGCTCGTTGGTAAAAGGGGGAGCTCGTGGCGAGCTCGTGGGTAAAACGAGGAGCTCGTGGCGAGCTCGTGGGTAAAAGGGGGAGTTCATGGCGAGCTCAGGTTAAACTGGGGAGCTCGTGGCGAGCTCGGGGGTAAACTCCCCAAAGGAAAGTGAAAAGTATGCCGCAGACCTGCCGCAGACCTGCCGCAGACCTGCCACAGCTCTGCGGCAGACTTTTAGTCTGCGGCAAAGAGTATGCCGAAGTATGCGGCAGAAAGAAATTTTGCTGCAGACTTGCCGCATACCAGTATGCCACAGGAACAGTCTGCGGCAGATCTGCGGCAGGATGAAATTTTGCTGCAGACTTGCCGCATACTAGTACGCCACAGGAACAGTCTGCGGCAGATCTGCGGCAGGGCGAAAGTTTGCTCCAGACTTGCCGCATACCAGTATGCCACAGGAACAGTCTGCGGCAGGTCTGCCACAGAAAAGTGGGAAATTAGGAACAGTGTGAAGCAAGGCTATAGGCGGCCATTTTGTAGGACATGCAGTACCATATGAGGTTGCAGGCTGAGCCCATGACCTTGTAAATTCCTGTGTTAATTAGCACTTTTAATTGTCTTTTTAGCTTCTGTCAAACCAAACAATTTACTTCAAGTTCAACTGGTACCATAAGAGGAATTTATTACATAAGAGGAGGCTGAGGAATTAACGGACTGTTTCAAACTTTTTTGTTGTGCAATATGTGATCTTATCTTCAGCCCCACTAACTCACTTTTTTGTTGTAACTAGGTACCCAAGACGAAAATCCAATTGAAACTAATTGAACACCAATTTAATTTTCAATTGGTTTCAATTGGTCTCAATAGGTTTTAACAGGTTTCAATGGGAATTTAATAGGACTTCAGATGGTTTCAATTGGTCCAGATTGTCCCTATTGGACCAATTGGGCCCATTGGCCCCATTGGCCTATGCCCCATTATACTTTAATGGGACCCAAATTGGCCTGAAGTTGGACTTCAATTGGTCCAATTAAAACCAATTGAAAACCTTTTAAAGTCTAATGGGGCAGATTGGTCCAATTGAAATCCCATTAAAGTCTAATAGGGCCAATTGAAACCAATCATCTCATGAATATTCATTATTACTTTACACGTGTGACAGAAAAATACATTTATCATGATTTGTTAAGCAAATTAAGACAATGCACATAATTTTTGTGATTTCTATTTTCCTTTTGCCATTATTAACCAATAGATTATTTTGTCTGATCATTTTACAATTACATTCACGTTTTAGCAATAGATTGATAGATTGATATTGATTATATGATTACTAACCAAGAAACAATATACATATTTAGTATATATATATGTGTACGAGCCTGAGTCACTTTAAATGTTACTCTTGAATCACTTCAAATGATCTATGTGATGGAGTTAATACAATTGAGAATAGAATATACCTAATTGGTAAAATCGATATATATTGGTATTACCTAATTGGTAATATCGATATTGCCAATATCGATTATGAAGTATCAATCAGTTTACCATTAAGCTTGCAGCCATTCCACGAGATTTGTCGACGAACTCGTTGACGAACTCGCCGACGAACTCGTTGACGAACTCGCCGACGAACTCGTTGACGAACTCGTTGACGAGCAAACCAACGAGCTCGCCAACGAGCTTATCGGCCAGTGACGAGCGTGTATATTTGGAGCATGCCAACGAGCTCGCCAACGAGCACGCCAACGAGCTCGTAGCTAATTTGCATATTTGGAACGAAACGAACTCGCTGGCGAGTTCGTCGGCTTGCTCGTCAACGAACTCGTTGGCGAGCACGCTGACGAGCTCGCGTGTAAGCGTACTGAAATTTGTATAAAATGAAATGGAAGCTCTCATTACCAATGATCATGTGAAAGAATATGTTTTGACTAATACATGATGATAAAAAATTTGCCGGAAAAACCGCCTACTAATTCATATATTTGGTAAATTTGTTTCTCTCATGGTCGTGTGAGAGATATAGGGTAGTCCCATATACATCTTTCTGTGTATAGTGCTTGTAACTTTACGAAGAATGGGCCAAATTTCTTATCATTTTGATGATTCCAGAACCTTGCAGATGCTAGATGATCAACCTTTTCTGATCGATTCCACAACGTTTCTTTCACAATGCAATCGCATGACCATAACTGGTCTTTACCTTTAATCATAACTTCTTCTCTTATCAGTCTGTTTTACAAATCAAAAGGAGCCGCATCGAAGGAAAATCGTACTGTTGTATATTCTTGATTTATACTTGAAAACTTTATAACTCGCTTATCGTAGAGGTATTTGAATTGTTCTCAAATACAAATATTTTGTTTTTCAATCGTGTAAGTAGATCCAAAATTGTGAGAATTTCCTTTCCTTAATGAGGATAATTTGCATATTTAATTATGCACATTGTATCATTATGTTCAGCTGAAATTTTGTCATTATATTCACTGACATTAAAAATATTAGTGTAAGCAATAAAACCCTTTAAATTTAATACTTGAATCCAAATTTATAGGAAAAATAGAATGTGAATTTTCTAGAATTTTCTAGAATTGTAGAAAGTAGTCAAATTTGCAAATTTGACTACTTTCTACAACTCTTAGAATGTTGTTGAGAGCATTATTCTTAAGACTAAGTGCACTGCAATGCAATGAATTCTCTTGCAATTAGTTTTGGTTAAATTGCTTGCTAGTTTGACTGGACAATGATGCATGAACATACTTGGAGTAAATATATGTAAACTGTACATGTACATATTTGTGACCTACAGTTTGTACATACACTTTATACATGTATGTATGGTGTCCACAATAAATGGGGTTATTGCTCAATATGACATGGGAAATTCCCAGTAGCAAAGGTCAGTGTTCATAAGATTAAAAAAAATGTATTTGCCCCAGAACAAGATCTATTCAGGAAATACCTGTAATGTTACATGTACATCTCCATTGTATAGATGTAAGTACACGGAAAAAAAAATACACAGGGCTCGGGGCGAATTAGCCGCCAAAAGTAAAAAAAGAGCCCCAAAAATTTGCATAGAGTTCAATGCAAAACAAATTAAATAGTGTTATTTTTATGCAAGCAAGCTTGATAAGTAGCCCCCCCCAAAAAAATCTAATTTTTTTTCTAGGTGTATGTAGTACTGGTGCTACACCTTAATGTTCATGTGTTCACTATATATTTACTGGATATGTGTATAGGTGTGTTCTGTTGGCGTACATGTAATCACAATCACAGATGACTGACATTTATTAATTTTATTAAAGTGGTAAATGCACAATGATATTATTTTGCTCTGAATTATTTACCAATGTAAATAAACAATACAACTTAGTGCAAAGCACAATTATTATTATGGAGTCGGGCCTTGATAAGAATGTAAACAATTTAACATAATAGTAGTATGCCATTCTTGTTTATAAGACAGGTTCTAGAATCTAAGCAATCCGATAGGTCAATTGACATCACGTGGGCATGCATTTATTTTTCCCACCTTGCAAAATATCTACCCATCAAAAATTTGTAAAAGTATGCTCGATATCTAAAAATACATGTAGTTTGTCCTTATATCTATTAGATCAATGTCTTGCCAAATGACATTAGTGCCATGGTGGGACTTGAAACACAGACCTTGTGATCCACAGTCCGGTGACATATCCACTCGACCACGACACCCCTAGATCTAACTTAGATCAAGATTTAATATCTATCTACATGTATACTCTAGATCTAGACTATATTGTAAGAATGTATTGCCGACCTGTCTTACATGTATAATACAAATAATGTGCTCAGGTTGGTCATTGCAATATCGATAACGCACTTGCCCTGTAGGCGCGTGCATTATCACTATGGGCACTGACTGAACTTTGTGCACTGGCCCTATCCTAACACACTTTCAACCCCAGACCTAGATTATGCGAATGCCTATCATTTGCATATATATGTACACTATATAGGTTCCAACTTAACTGCCTTATTAACATATTCAATTAAATTGCATACATGGAGCATCATTTATTTGGTATTTTTCTTGACTTGAAGATGATCTATTGTTGATGCATCATCACAGGGAAAAAATTAATTTTGCATTGAACTGTATGCAAATTTACAGGGGCTCTTTTCTGATTTTCGGGGGCTCTTTTAGGCATTTCGGGGGCTAATTTGCCCCGAGCCCCCGTGTATTTTTTTCACTGCATCATCATTACACTATACCCCCTTCCGCATTGCTATTTAAGGGATTGAGGGGAGGGGGAGGGGGGAGTAGGAGGAAGAGGTGGGGGGGGGGGGGGGGGGGGGGGGGGGGGGAGGGGTGCCCAGGTTTGTCCACTCCATTGTTTTTTTTGTAATAGATAATGTTGTAGAATGAGTGCATTGTATTGATACATGTATGGATGCTGAGAGGATCATCCAATCTATTTTTCAAGTGCCCATTCCTGCATAACATTTCCTGCCTGCATGTACAGGTTGTAGGAGTTGTGACACCAAAGTCTTTCATAATGAAATTGATCTTTTATCAGTTTTATGTGGTACAATGATCAGTGACTAAAAAAATATTGTCATATGTGTACATGTACAGTATGTGTTGTTTTAGTGGTGGGTGTATTATCTGCCAAACAATACCCCCTTCCCCTTTGGGCATTGGGGTACATTCATTGTATAAATTATACATGTACATCCATCCCAACTCCTTGTGTTGTAGGCAATGTATGTAATGTGATAGAAAGAGTGTGTCCCTCCTCGATCACTCGCTCTGAAGTTCATAGAGTGGTC
This sequence comes from Strongylocentrotus droebachiensis, assembly GCA_035222895.1. Lineage (NCBI taxonomy): Eukaryota > Metazoa > Echinodermata > Echinoidea > Camarodonta > Strongylocentrotidae > Strongylocentrotus > Strongylocentrotus droebachiensis. The sequence goes on along the minus strand of JAVYIG010007691.1, from coordinate 80,149 downwards.
TGAACCATGAATCATGGTTATTATCATCATAGCTCATCGTCTACGCTGATGACTGCTTCCATGTGTACAGTCTAGCTGCGGGTTACCTGGAGGACATTAAAGATAAAATTGAGTTCTGATCATACGAGGCATTATGAACAAAACGGTGTGGAATCGATCAGAAAAAGTTGATCATGTAGCGTGTAAGTATTGACGTGTACTGTAAGGTTCTGGAACCATCAAAATCATAAGAAATTTGGCCCAGTCTTGGAAAAAAAAATTCTCTGATGTTCTTCCACACTTGCATAATAACAATGAAAACGCTCATATTTTTCACCTCTCCCCAGAACTCAACTTTCTCTTTAAGTGAGCAACATTGAGGCACACTTCTTATTTTACACTGTGTCATACATGTTCATGTACTTGTATTCAACAGTACTATTAAGTGTGTTAGGACAGGTATCTCTTGCTCTGTTGCCTGTGCTTGTGGTATTACGCAATTAAAACAAGTAAACTTACCATTAGTTTTACAGTAATATATGATTCAGGAAGCAAACATTTCACATCAATTTGAGCAAGTGCTAAATTTCCTGTAAGGCACACAAGAATCAGTCAATGTAATTTGTTTGTGTTCGTTTTGCTTCGTTATTATTATCGTGTGTGTGTCCTTACATGTACATGTAGGCCTTTTGTACTTGATATAAACTTTAGGAAGAAGGGCTTTTGAGAGATGAAATTGAAACTAAGACTAAGAGTGGATAAAGTGGATGCTGACATTAATCTTCTAGTAGCTCATGACAGCCTGCATATGAAATCTTATGAGACATTGTATGTCAGTTGAAAGAATGCAAGTTGTACACCATTAGGCCAAATCAAAAACAAAACATGTCTAGCGTCCTACCTTTTTTTCTCCAAGGTGTCTGGCTGGGCAACTTTTTCAAGCATGCTGCCAGCTTTTATATTTAATTTTAATTTTGTTCTGAAAAAGATCATTTTAGCAGTAGGTTCTTCGTGTTTTTTCATTTAAAAAAAATAAGAGGGGGCCTCAAAAAAAGGAAGCAAGCGGGGATGCTAAACATGATTTTTTTTCCACGCCTTAGTTGCTATGTCAGTCAAGTCTCTGACAAACTGGGATATCACATTCAGCAAGAACCCTTGAGGTAAAGTCATGCATAAACATACACTGTACATTACGTACAAGTGTGTAGTGAAACATTGCTCTGTGCTCAGTTTCTAACCGTAGTCAAATTTCTAATAACATCACTCCCAATAAGTACATGTACATTGTACCTAACACTGAAATACGAAGTTGCAAACCATCCAGAGACTCCTAATAAATTGCGTTACTGACTAATTAATTATATCATTACAAATTTGTATTCTCAGTTTTCTTTATGGATAACTGATTTTCTTATAAAACTGAAGATATTGTGTATATATTCAATACTGAATGAACGCCATTAAACTATTACCAACAACAACAACAACAACCTAACACTGACCTTAAACCTGCATGTAATCCAAACCCCAAATCTCCTCCAAACCCTATACATTAATTACACCAGATCTTTGACAAAATAAGCCTGTACATAGCAATGTTGCCTGAGTATGCGTGGGATCACTGTTCACTCATCTCCCTGTACATGGATATGAGTGAAAGTGGATGCGATGTACATCCACATTAACATGGATCTGCACAGTACAGCTAGCACATTAGTGTGTCAGTTCGCATAACACAGAAAGAGTTTCAGTCTGACATGTACATGTATTGCACGTCAATCAATTTCAGCATCCACCTAAAAAAGCTCTTCCATTGTGCACTCTATATCAATTTCTTTGCCCTTCACTCTTAATTTATGAAACATCTAAAAGCAGTATCAACCGGGAAGCATTTTGCAACAACCGTGATGTCAGACAGAAGTGGGTCAGTTGCATGTTGTTTGCATATTAATATAGTGTACATGGGCCTTCATTGTCATGCTGTTTGTAAAAATTTGTACAACTGAAACCAAAAACTGCCAATTTTTATGGTACATGTCTACCGTGTAGGACTACATGTTGGTTTAAGTGGTTTTGGATTTGACTGCGCCACAATAAGCAATTAATTTTAAGTAAAAGCCAGGTAGTAATACAGTTTGACCATTACAAAAAAAAAAATCATGTTTAGCGTCCTTTTTTGAGGCTGCCTGCTTTTTTAATGAAAAACATACTGCTGAAATTATCTTTTTCTGATTAAAAAATTAAATAAAACATAAATGCTGGTGGCCATCTTGAAAAATAGCCTGACTGGCTGGATGTCGGAAAATGAACCGAGCAGTCATTATGAAGGAAAAAAAAGGTCCTCCTTCCCATTTTTCAAAAAGGCTTGTTTTTAAACATTTTTTTTTAATAGCCTTATATATTTTACAGTTTCATGTGTGTGTGTTCAGAGGGACTGAAATCCATAAATATATCTGTCTATTGCATCATAGATTGTGATGTTTGAGACTACATGTATGTTCGGGACAACTGCCCACATACTGTAGGCCTGTTTTCATCAGCTCATCAGAGTTTGCCAAACAACCAGCTATTTTAACTATCCTGATCACAAATTAGCCAGTTAATTTGATTCCTCATCAGCCCGCAGTTGCAATTAGCGGGATATTTGATCAAGAAAATTTCCCCCAAAAATCTTGGTCATTCCAAATATCCAGCTATTTGGGAAATGGCAGGCTAATTTGCATGGATAGAAAATATATAAAGGAGATCAAGTTTAAAGAATTTTTAAATTTGTAATGAAAATCTGTCATTGGAAGTTTTTAACATGTTGCCAAATTGAGGACTTTAGATAAGGGATTTCCCATTTAAAAATTCCTTGCATTGAGTACATATATGGATTTCACAGATTTTCATTACAAATTGGCAAATGGTTTACTGGTACATTGTATCTCTTCTCTATATTTTATGTTAATTGTCAGACACATGAATTTTCATTAGAATTTCATTTTTACACCAAAGAAAATATAAGATTTTTTTTGCCAATTTTAAGAAGTAAAGCTGACAACTAAACCTCTCAAACATATACATGTACATTCTGAAAGGGGTTGTAGTTCAAGGAATGAGTGTAAATGCCAAAAAAGGCCTTTTTTGTAAAATTAGGTATGACCTTTATTTGACAGCAGTTTGTGTCTCTTGTGCCTTTCCTAGACTGCACGGTCTGGATGGGGGTAAGTGGCAAGGAAATTGGCAAGCTATGGCTGCCTACATGTATGATGCAAGAAGATGTGTATTGCATGGGAAATTAGCATTTTCCTTTTGATGGAGAATATTGTAGGTATAGAATAGGATGGCATTAGATTTAGGAGCCTTTTTTTTGTTGTTGACAACATTGGACTGCAAAGTACATCCTTGGCCCCGTCTTTTAAAGAGTTGCGATTGATCCAAATCAATCGCAAGTCTTCCAATCGATCCAAATCAATCGCAAGTCTTCCAATCAACCGCAAGTTTGCTTATGTACATAGTTGTGATTGATATCAATTGCAAATAATTTGCGAATGATATCAACTCTTTATAAGACGGGGCTCTGTTGCATTTGGAAGTATGATTTTGAACACTGTACCGTATTTGCCGCACCCCCAACTTTGACAGAGGGGGAAAAAAAAGAAAAAAAAACAAAACGGACAAAACAAAATAATCGTAATTTTCTTGTAGAACATTTTTACAAACTGATACCAAATTCATCAATATTCTTATAAATTACCGAAAGCTTAGCTTTAAAATGATCGCAGGCAGATTGTGTGTCCGATATACATTTATACACCTACCACAATGTACAGTGTAATGCGAAATTGCATGAAATGGATACAAAATGGCGACTTCGGCTGGATGTGCAGTTGCATTCGCAGCAGCTCCGTAACGGTTCCTTCTATTACTTTTGCAATGCATTGGCACGAACTTAGATCAAGATCTATCGGCAGATGTTTTAGGAAGTTTATTTTCATCTTCATGTCAACAATGCAAGATAAAATTGTTGGTAAGATGTGTGGAAATGTCCTGTACCATAGTGGTATAGTTATTGTAATCCCATATGTGCAAATTTGTGCTGTTTTTTCATGGTTTTGACTTGCATTTGTTTTGTTTTTTACACTTTCGCCTCAAAGGCCGCAGCCCGACTTTTTTATATTTTCTCTTCCAAAAATACTGCGGCGTTTATGCCGGCAAACACGGTATGTGACTGGTCTCTCATTGGAGATGAAAATGAAGCAAAATTACATTTGCAGATTTTTTTTCTTTCTTTCTTATTTAAAACAAACTGGACTCTGAAACCCTGAAAATTGTTGATGACTGGCATGAACACAGTTTCGTCATGTTTCAGTATATTTTATTTTGTTTGTTTGCTTTAATAATAATAATATGGATATTTATATAGCTCCTCTCCATTCTCTTCTTATGTCATTAACCAACAAAGCAAGTAAAGTCGAATATCAACTTTTATGTTACTTGCCCCCAGGTAAAATGACAAATGTTTTTCATGTTCTGTGTGAAGAAGATTTTTTTTTTTAAATTCTCTTGTTAATATGTAAAACTTTCCTGGTGTTAATAATAGTAATACAATTTCATAATTATTTTTCTCTGTTCGAAGTGCATTTGTGACATATGGGCAGAACTGCACGTCATAAATGATATAATCAGTTAGGAGGAAATTGCACAATACACAGCTAAAGGACAAACATACACATGCATACTGTATTAATGCATGCACACACGGTTTAAAGGTATTACAAAGTTTTGGGAAATTTTGAAAAATGGGTGGATAGTGATTCTTTACAATTTTAATATATTTGGATGCCCCTGTGGATGTATTAAAAACACCAGAAATTTTAGCCCCTAAAACACTTCTGTTTTCGAGAAAAATTTAATATAAAAATTTACCGGTGCTCCCGGTAAATTTTGATAAATTTCAAATAGCTCCTACGGCCGTACAATGGTAGCTGCGACCATGAAAATCTCAGAGTATGTAGTTGTGGTATATAATTTCCGAACGAGAATAGCCTAGTCAGTCAATTTTAGTCAATAAACATTGTTTTATAGTTTAATTAATATCTTGACGTTGAGAGGGAGCTATTCAACATAAATTGTTTATTATTTACAATTTCATAACTTTAGAGTCGATTTCGACCGCGACAACGATCACTGAATATTGTAGGATCGTATATGCTTCCAATATGTTCATTTGAACCAAATTCATGACCCCTTACCAAAACTTTGTATTACCTTTAAGAGCATATTGTGTTGTGATTGCAATATCATCTATATGTAATGCATGCCTGTACATTCACATGTGATAATGTTGAATTCCTGGAGTAGCATTATTGACATTTACAATATTCTATTGGTTAGGCAATGAAAGAAAATTTACATGTACATGTAGGCCTAATGCATCAGGTATACTTACTCCCTCTGCATTTATTTGTGAAGTGAAGTTGCATTATTGTGTTGGGAAACTGTAGTACTGCAGCTATGTAGCATATTGTGTACATTTAGTATATTGGGATAGCCATAAGTCTGCATATTGTTGCATCTGGTACATGCTCTTATATACATTGTACATGTACATGTATAGTGTGTGCGATACGAATACATGCATCTTTGGTTCATGAACATTACCCACCATTTATGTATACGGGGGTGGGTAAGTCTGCAGAATTGTGCATCCTGTACATGCTCTTGTAATGTGTATCTACATTGCACATGTAGATGTATTTGATAAAAATACATGTATTTAATAAGAAACTTGGCTCATGCACATTACCCACCAATATGAATGTATTTTAATGTATTATATCATTATCATTATTACAACTTCTGCTATTGTTGTTTTAATTAATTTGTTATTACCTTAATATTTTAATATTATTATCATTGTTAATATTATCATTATTAATCTATTATATGATAAAAACCAGATTTAAATCGGTTTCCCTATTTTTTTCTTCTTCCTGATTTCTTCCTGATCTTACTCAAAAGGGGGGGGGGGGGATTTTGTTAGATGCCATTCCCCCCCCCCCCCCCCCCCCCCCCCCGAATCCTCTTCTTTGTTTACTCAAGGGGCGTGGTTGAGGGAAGGAAAACAAAAACTGATTTTTTATTTTTTTTATTTTTTTTTAATTTTTTTTTAGTGCTCATTATCCCTGTATTATTATCTTTATCAGTATCATCATTCTTATTCCTCTCATCCTATCTCATTCAGAGCTCACTACTGAGATGGTGACACCGGGTGCAGTCTTTCCTATTGGCACTACAACAGGCATCATATCTCATTGGACATAACCACAGAACACAGCCAGAAAACTTTGCCAAGACAATCCCCCGAGAACGCCCACCGCAGAGCATCATGACTCTGGGGATGAAAGGCACACCCACTGGGGCAGGGGACACCGCACCCGAGACCACGCCCGTTGTTCCGCCACAGCCATCATCACCACCACAGCAAGCAGGCAGCCAGGTAAGTCCGAATGAAAACATTGCTCTTTATTTTTCTCTCTCTCACTCTCTTGGGTTATAGGGTGTCTTTCACAGCAAATGCATGTCTCATGGGCACCCAGATGTCCTGGCAATAAGCCTGCTTCTGTTTATGTACCGTATTTGCCGGCGTAAAGGCCACAAGTCAAAACCATGAAAACAGCACGAATTCGTACATATGGGACTGCAATGAAAGGTGTTGGACATTTCTAGAATAACTGTCTAGAATAACACATGTATTACCGACAATTTTGTGTTATATTGTTGACATGAAGGGCAAAGTTTTGTCGATCCCGTAAATAAAATTCATAACTAACCAACCAAACACTACTGGTAGATCTAGATCTAAGTTCTTGCCATAGCTAAAGCAAGCTAAAGCAACCTCAATCCTCGCAGCCCGCGCCAGCCAAGCTATGGCGCAATACACGATGCCCATAGTGTCTTCAAAAAAGCAAAACAAAAAACTATAATATTGGTTATCAAGGCAAAATATAGTTTGAAGCATGTAATAATAACCCATCTTCTTGACCTTTTTCTACCGCAAGCAGCCACCTGAGCCGACAGAAGGAGGAAGCGATGGAGGTGATGAGAACACAGATATGGAGGAGCCTCCGTTCCCTGCTGAGTCGTTGAATCGGCTGGATGAGATGATCAACAAACCAAGATGGGTCATCCCTGTCCTGCCCAAAGGAGAACTGGAAGTTCTTCTGGAGGCTGCCATTGAGCTTAGCAAGAAAAGTGAGTAGACAGATGATGCTCAATCTTAACCACCAATAGGCCAGATTATTTTGGTGCTCTCTCACGGGAAAGAAGGGGGGATGGGAATGGGGCTGACACCATCCCTCCCCAGATCTCGACAATAAATAGCAAAATACTTTGCTTGTACCTAATGCATCTTAAGAAGTTTCATATTTGTATCTTAAACAGTTTTGAAATTATTGCTGACTTATTATTCAGATTTTTATTATGAAAGACTCTAAAAGAATTTGCACTGCATATTTCATATTTATAAATGAATAGTGTCTGCCAAATAACCGTGTCATTGCTCAGTAATAATCAAAATAAAGAATGCACTCTGTGAAACATCAGGGGGGTGTTTCACAAAGCCTTTTTGCAATAACAAATAACAAAAATCAGTGACAAATCTGCTGATATCCAATCAAAAGTAAGGATTTCAGTAGCATATAACACAACTTGTCATTTGTCACTGATGACAAGTTTTGTGAAACGCCCCCTCCCCCTGGACTATATATCAAGGCCTCGTATGTTGCCTACATGCTGTCCCATGTTCAGGCCAGGGTATGTGCTTTTAGCCAAGTTTTTGATGTTTTGTTGACATTTGGCAGGCCTAAATTTTACTACAGTATTTCATAAGTCATGTTACAGTAAGATTGAATCCTTATATGTAACTAAATCATTAGAATGTCACCCCTTCTCTTTTACTTCCAGACCTGGATATACGCAGTGAATCATGCCAGAGGTTCTTCAGAGATGGGCTAACAATCTCCTTTACCAAAATACTCACAGACGAAGCCGTCAGTGGATGGAAGTTTGAAATCCACGTAAGTCTTCCTTCTTTTAACTGTACAGAAATTTCATATGCGTGGAACATTCCCAAATTTGGCAAGTTGTTCAGTTTTTGGAAAGTTTCATGTCCTAAAGTAATTATAATCACAGCTGACGCAATACTCAATTTTTTGGGGGATGTGAAAGTTGCTTGCTGGCTGTGAAAATTGCTGTTGTCTAAGATTCTTTTTAGTTGATATGACAAAAAGATTCTAGATTTGTTGTTGTTGAAATGTGACACTGTTGTATCATAAAAACACAGAAAATAATAGACAAACATATTTATGAACACATATTATTCCATGGAAGTTACAAATATGTTTTTATATATGTATATCTTCCTGATTGGTTAAAGTACATGTATTGAAATATTCATCCTTGCAGCGTTATATCATGAAAAAAGAAAGAAATTTATATTCGTCTCCAGTTCTTAATATTTTGTTTTTTGTTTTAGTGAAATAGCACATGTGTTTCTTCCCTTACAGCGCTGTATCATGAAGAACACAGAGAAACTGATAGAGCTGTGTGTGAGCAAGCTATCTCAGGATTGGTTTCCCCTTCTAGAACTTCTAGCCATGGCGCTTAATCCTCTCTGCAAGTAAGTCAAATACCCCGCTCAGAAATTATTTCTATGTGCCCTGGGGGGCGTTTCATAAAGCTGTTTGTAAAGTTACGCATGACTTTACGAACGACTTGAATATGAACTGCCAGATAGGATGCCCAAAGTTTTTCCTGATGTTTTAACAAAGTGTGACTATATTCCCAATAACCTCAATTAAATTATGGCAAAAAATGTACTTTGCATTAAAAATGTTTGTTATAATAAGAATGTTAATCTACATCTGCACAGTTCAACTTTAGTTGATGCAGTTAAAATGATTGAGCATCCCATTTGGCTTTTCATATTTAAGTCATTCGTAAAGTCATTCGTAACTTTAGGAACAGCTTTATGAAACACCCCCCTGGAGAGATTAGGATTTAGGTTCGAAGGGTACATGTGTGAGGGCCAAGTACGAGGGTGATAATGACGTTATGATATACTTGTGCATTTTCATGTGATGATGATAATACTATTGATAATAAGAATAAGAGTTTGTCGGACTTGACACTCCTAGTGCTTCACAATGATCACCCTGGCTTAAGCATGGCTGCTATTTCAGTGATCTGATAATAATTCCCGCTAGGTTCCCATATATATCACCTTGGTCGGTTAAGGCAAATAATGATAAATGTCTTGCCAAGGACGTTAGTGCTGTGGCAAGGTGAAAATCCTGTACATTGTGGTTCACAGTCTGGAGACTCATTTATTAGACCACCAGCAATTCTACATTTTTATTACTATTACTCAACACCTGTATAGCTCTGGCTATTACTGTCAATATTGATGTTACTATTCCTTGTTCAAGTTCTCCTATTTCTCTCGTTCGTGCAAAGACTGGTATAAGTTACCTGACAGCGTTATCAACACAAGATCAATTGATTCCTTTAGGTCCCTTGCACTATAAGATCGCTCTATTCCATGACCATGTGCAGAGATGCCAACTAGTACGGATTTCCCGTAATTAGTACGGAAATTAACGACCATTACGGCAGTACGGAATGTTGTCTAAAAATTACGTTTTTTTTTTTTTTTTTTTTTTTTTTGCGCATAGGGATCTATCGTAGCAAGTGCTGTACAGTATGGTGGCCATCCAGCACTCGCTGCATGAGAAAGATGGAAAATTATCAAGTATTCTCTTAATAGAAGCCAATTTTTCATTGAAAACTTATGTGTTGTGATGAACTGAAAATCAATATTTAGCAACTTTGTGGGAGTAAAATCACAACAAATTTCAGATAATCATGCGCGCATGCGTCCGCTTGCCATTCTTTTAAGATTCATGGCGCCGCATAGGAAATTACTGATTTATTCCCCAAATTACTGATTTTGAGCCTTATGGTTACTGATTTGTGCTCTGAAAGGTTGGCATCCCTGCATGTGCCTCGTATCCATGTCTTTATATGGACTAACAAGTCTGTCAACATGTATTGAAGAAGAAGAAGAAAACAGTTTGATTTATGTCTACTGAGGTTATTCAGTGACAACGTGCCTTTGAGTTGAATGAACTAATTGTCATACCATTTCGCCCCTTTTATTAGGTTCCATGTGTTCAATGGTTCGAGGCAGTCAGAAACGGTTCCAATGGGTTCCCAGGTATGTTGAATGATGTCATGTTTGTGATGGTGCTGATTGCTGAGAGAGGGAGGAAGTGAGTGAATGATGTAGAGTGAGAGAGAGTGAATTAGAGAGTGACAAGAGAGAGAGAGAGACAGACAGACAGAGACAGAGGAGGGTGGGGGTGGCATGAGTGAATGATGTACAGTGAGCGAGAGTGAATTAGAGAGTGACAAGGGAGAGAGAGACAGAGGCAGAGACAGAGAGAGAGACAAACAGAGAAACAGAGAGAGAGAGAGTGTGGGGGTGAAGTGAGTAAGAAAATGAGTGAAAGTGGAGAAAGAAAGAGAGAGAGAGAGAAAGCAGTGATATGAAAATGATTTTAGAACTCATGATTCTTTAAGAAAAGGTAAAGGAACTGTTTTTTTTTCTTTCTTTAACAGCTGAACAACAATGACATCTTTGCTAGACCTCCAGACATCAGAAACCCAAAGGTGAGTTCAGGGTGATGAGATTAATATTGTTTTTGTGCCTTTTTATAAGAAATCTCACATATTTTATAGTAGCGAAGAACTTTCTCGAACAAAAGAGTATTTCTTGAACTGCCATCTTGACCTTCAAAAGTTGCTAGGCTTTTAAAATAATACTATTATTTTTGTCAGTATCCTTACTGTTGAAATAATTGAAATGTTTTGTTCACAATTTTATGTATATATATGTTATATATTCAGATCGAAGTAGAGTACGCAATCTGAAAGCAATGACCATGTTCATTTCTCAAGTTCCACAAAACTTTATTCTTGTTTGTATTTCTCTTTGTTTTTTGACCACTAGGGTTGGTTAGTAGACCTCTTGAATCGTTTTGGAGCCCTGGGTGGATTTGATATCCTACAGGAGAGATTCTTGGATGAGAGTCAGTCTCTCAATGTTCCTATCATCCATGCTTTACTCAGGTAATATTTTTATATATTTATTCATTTATTCATTTATTCATTTATTCATTTATTCATTTATTCATTTATTCAATTCTGCATGGTTCATCACTTTACATGTTATGATAAAATAATAATAATAACATTCAGCTTTTATATAGCGCTTAATACAATGTCTCTAAGCGCTTTACAGATATACTTTTACCCCAGTCATTGGATTCAGTGCTTGCCCGCACACACTGTATGCACAATCTCCACTCCCTGGGAAGCATTCTGGCCAGGCGTTACTTGACGCTCAAAAACTGTTTGACCAACAATGACGGTTGCATCCTACCGGGTACCCATTTAACACCTGGGTGTAGAGTAGCAAGTGCAGGTTAATATCTTGCCAAAGGATATTAGTGCCGTGTCAGGATTCGAACCATTGACCTTCGCATCCCCAGTCAAGCGCCTTAAACCACTCGACCACGACACTCCTGATTGATGATCAACGTGAGATTAAACAAACAATTAAAGCAATAGACTTTAAAAAGGCAGTTACAATCATTATACATTTACAGTAATACTGCATAGAGAAACATGCAATGGTTTAGCAAAGGATAATGAATTAGTGAGGCTATTTTTGTTTTATACCTCATACATAGATTGTCATTCACAGATTGGTCAAAACTATATCACATGGCGAGGGGCATCTCGATCTATCATTGCGTCGTGATAGTACTCCAAAACCCTGTGATAGTACTCCTAACCCCTCCGCGACTTTTGTGCACACACAGAGTGTACAAGATTTCAAATGCCATCCAGCCGGTATGAACACGACCTTGGGAGTGATAATTCCCACCATCATCCTCATGAGCAGTCAATATTTGTGTAACATTCCCCTACTGTTATTCTCTCTCGATTTGATTAAGGTTCTTTCCAAATATAGTCAGGGTGTAAAATTCTATGTGAAATATGGTATTTTACTATGAAATCTCTAATTTTTCTAAAAGTCCTTTTTAATCTTTTCTTTCACAGAGTAATCATTGATTGAGGTCTTCAAAAAAAAGCCCTTAAAACTTATCTTTTTAATAAGTGTTTTCATTGATTATAAATTGCACCTTGTTAAGCTTGGCTGTCCTGAAATGCACTATAGAAGAACTTATTATTAGAACAGTGAAACCTGTCTATAAAGACCACCCACCCAAGAAAAGTGGTCTTTATAGGCAGGTGGTCTTGATGTACAGGTTCCTTTAGTACATGTTTCAATGTGAAACCATTTTCAAGGGAAACAAAAAATGTGGTCTTCGTAAATAGGTGGTCTTTGTAGACAGGTGGTCACTAAAGCAGGTTTGACTGTACTATTATTATTGAACTTTTCAGGGAACAGTGATCCGTTTGCTGATAGATTTAAGGAATCAATAAGATGTTTATGATATATGTTTATTTTGTTAAGTTATGTTAGTTATATATTGTTTTCTTGGTAATTTGAGTAATGTTGATTCCATTAGTAATATTGATTTTTCTTGAAGTAATTTTGATTTGTGTACAGCGCTTCGAAACTTTTATGTCACAAACGCTATATAAATTTTTCGTATTATTATTGTTTTTTTCCAGGCCTTGGGGACAGTGCTATGAACTCATCACTCAGCATACTGTACAAACACACTTCATGCCTATTGTGGTAAGTTGTTGATACAATCATTCAAGATAGCCACATTTAAATGAATTTTTGTTTATTTATCATCCGACAATGTAAAAACTTGGAGGGACAGAGCTTTGAATGAAGAGGTGTTGCATCGAGCTCAAGAAAAGCGGGTGCTGATTCAAACGATTAGAAAGAGACAGAAATGGCTTGGACACATAATGCGGCATGATGAGGGCTTGATGCTCAGAGTCATAGAAGGTCGTATTCATGGAAAGAAGAAGAGGGGAAGACCTTGTAAAGGCTTTCTAGACGATGTACTTACAGAATGTGGAGCAACAGGGTATGAAATGCTGAAACGGATGGCTCAAGACCGAGGAACTTGGAGAGACACTTGATGGAAAATTTTGATTGGGTCACTGAACCTGTCATAAACTGACAGATCACTATTGATGATCAATGTAAAAACACATGTAAACAGTCACTAATTTAAAAGAATAGATGAAAGGATACTTTCACAAAAATCACAAAGCTTGTTCAACAGAAGGCACCTGAAAATATAAAATGATAACAAATACAATATATTCAATAAAGACCCTATACAGAGAAGATCCTCCGCCCCCCCCCCCCCCCCCCACCAGGCCCATAGCAAGTACATTTAATCATAGAGCTCAAAAACAGGTTTTCAGTTTTAATGTCTTTGTTGACACTACTCCCCCAGTTGTGCATGTGCACTATGCAATAAGGTAGCAAACATGTTAGTGTTTTTTTTTGGGGGGGGGGGGGGGCAGTAGGGTAGTTTTGCTCTTCACAAACTAGCTTGGGTCTCGGTAGGTTTTGTGCTTGATGTGCATGCCATTACCAGTCTGCAGGGTTGGAGAAGTGATTAAAGTCATACAATTTTGTCTTGACAAGGATGGTGTAGATTATGTAACATACCATTTGTGCCATGCTGAGTTGCATGTGCATAATATTTTAATGTTCCCATTATTAGAGCCTACCCCAACTATGATGTGCAAGCATCAAATACTCATGTAGGCTCACCAGAATAGGAGGTGTATGCAAACGTAATCCAAGTGTAATCATGCAATTCTTTGTTCTGTCAATCATGTTCTTTGTTCTGTCAATCATGTTGTTAGGATCGGGTGGTGGCCTATCTGGACGGTCTTTCAGATGATGAACTAAAGAAGGAATCTAAGAATGAAGCGAGGAACGATGCACTCTCATCCATCATCAAGGTAACGGTCATCTATCTATTTATTTGTTTAGAAATCCTTAATGACCCCAGGTAAAAAACCACATGACTGCGCAGAGTATAAATTAAGGAATTATTACTTGCTTTTACAGCTAATGAAATAGTCATCATGTTTTATTTTGTAGGCTTGAATCATTATGCTTGTTGTTGTGTAAACCATCGAAAATTGAACCGAAAATACAAAATTGAAAGTTTAAAATAGGAAATCAAAAAGTGAAACAAAAAATCTCTATTCCCAAAAAATCATCCTAATTAAAGAACATACGTGACAACCTATTGTATTCACAGATTTATGGAAACGTAACATTTTGCAAAACTGTCAAAGGCAGTGGCCAATTCATTTAATTAAATTTGTTACGATTTCATTGTTTATTTATCATATTTATATGATTTCTTTTTATCTTCATTCATTCATTCTTTCATATTTGCATTTTCTTTCTTATGTAAATGTACACGATTCTTTGTCATGATGTAATGTGTTCCCTAATATTTTGAAGCGCCTTGAGCATTTAATTAAAATGGATAATGGCGCTATATAAATCTCATGTATTATTATTATTATTATTATCTTCTTCAGGCTCTACGTAATCTTGTATCGAAGGTTCCCAATCAGGAGGAAAAAATCAAGAACTTAGAGATGTTCAGACTCAAGATGATCCTGAGGTTACTTCAAATCTCGTCTTTCAACGGAAAGATGAACGCACTCAACGAAGTCAACAAGGTCATAGCTAATGTCACATACTACACACACAAACAGACAGGCGTGGATGAAGAGGAGTACCTCACAGCAGAGAGAATGGCTGTAAGTCTACCATTTTTTGTTTTAATTATTTTTCTTAACTTGTAGCATTAAGAGATTTGGGAGAGGATTAGGCGTCAAGCTAACTTTGATAATCCCAAACACTTTATACAAATTATCCCAAAATTGCATACGTTGGGCTTAGGATACGAGTTCTGCCATTTTGCCTGTGGATTTGAATTTGCCGTTCAACGCTTCAACGAGGTGTTTTCTTCCCGAATATAATTATCATGGATTCACGCAAAAGAGCGATCCTATGACAGCAAACAGATTAAAAAAAACGTTTGATGCACATCTTTATATTGAACTTCAAAATGGTAGGTTCAAAATGCAGTAATAAAATAAGAGTGATTGGGTGTTTGTGTACGTTTTTGCTTGAAAAATATGCTACGAATTTAGTCTTTTTTTCCCTCCCATTGTCCGTACCCAGTGTTGCCTTTGATGGGACACTCTCGCATGTTGTTTGAATGCATTGATGTGACTGATGTTATGTCCTTCTGATTGGTCTTTTGTTGTAGGAATGGATCCAGGAGAATAAGGTGCTGAGTATTGTTCTCAGAGACAGTCTCCATCAACCTCAGGTAAATATACATCTTGAGATTGAAAGATAAAGCTATTAACTTCTGGCATCAATTATACATGTACAATTTAACTTTAGTTAGAAATACATAGAAGGCACGGGGTAGTAATTGGGGAATTAGTTTATCTTGATTTTAGTGAAAACATTTCTGTTCACGCACCAAAATTTACATGTAAACTTTTAGCATTTTGTTTTATGAAGTGATTTTCATTGGTTTTCATTGTTTATGTTTATTTCCTTATAGTTTGGAGAAACTTTTAAAAGATTCTAAGATCTGTGATCAAAGAGAAAAAGTGTTGAATAGTAGCTGTAAGACTTATGTAATCATATTAATTGGCTTTCATTGCTTTTTTTTGGTCTTATTATGTGGAGGAGCTAAAGAAATCTTAAGATTTGTGATCAAAGAGAAAAAAAGAAAGTTACATTTTAGTTTAAAGACTCTTCGAGGTGTGTAAGGTAATCATATACATTGCTTTTCATTATTTGCTTTCATTTTCTTGTATGTGGAGAAGGTTATGAGATTTTGACCAAGTTGGAAACTTTGAAGACTTTTGGAATTGTGTATCAATATTCATATGCTTTCATTGTTTTATTTCTGTGACTTGTTAGTATGTTGAGAAACTGGAGAAGATCCTAAGATTTGTGATCAAAGAGAAAGCCCTCACCATGGAAGACTTGGACAACATTTGGGCTGCTCAGGTATGTAACCAGTCAACTTCAGTTGCTATATAAGCTCTTACAATCAGGAGGGTTTTATTTTTGCAATTTTCATGATTTTGGCTGGGCGAGAAATTCAAAGAGGCACACAAATAGATGAAGAAAGAGCTGGCAATGCACATGCAAATATGTATTATAACTAAGCAGTGGTAGTTTCTTTGCTAATATTCTTAATATAAATGTTAAAGGGATATTAGATGATCAAGCTTAGACCATTGACGAGAGGCTAAATTCAATCGATTTAAATTCAGTTGAATAAGGTTAAACTCGATTCACCTCAGTTCAATTCATTTAAAATCAAATATGATGTGTTAATAATAATAAAAATAAAGCATTCTTATATAGCACATATCACAAAAATAAATTTAAGTCTCTATGCGCTCAGAAAAAAGAAAATAAGGGATAATAGCAGACATGAGGGAAGAAAAGAGAAAGAATAACTGCTTTGTCATAACATTGTACTAATTTAACAAACGAACAAATGTGTCTTTTAGAGACTCTTGAAATTTTCTACTGTATCAACCTGCTTAAGATGACTAGGTAATTCATTCCATAACTCTGCAGTATTAGCTCCAAAGAAACCATGATAATACAGAACCTAAATGTCAGTTATTAGTGCCAAGTATGGCTATAAAGCATGTGGCTTGCCTCCTTGCTAAGTATCACTGACATATGCATACTTATACTTGTGTACTTACCTTACCTAGGTTGGAAAGCATGAAGCCATTGTGAAGAATGTCCATGATCTACTAGCCAAGCTTGCCTGGGACTTCTCACCTGAACAGCTGGATCATCTCTTTGATTGCTTCCAGGTAAATTCTCTTCTTCTTTTTCAACACTATCTAATGTCTGAATTCCTTAGTTAAGACGTAGTGTATTTCACAATCTGATGTAATTAACGTTGTCTAATTATATTTAATTATGTTAAATTATTTTTGTTCTCTCTAACTTTTCATGTACTTTCTTACGTTTAATGTATTAACCTTGTTAGGCGCCTTGATCATCTCTTGGGGTGGATATTTGCGCATTATGAATTTTGTTATTATTATGTTTTATTTATTATTAACACTTCTGTAATTGATGGATTCTACAGGACCATGTCATTGTTGGTGTTCTTGTTATGGTCGGCATAATTATCATCATGATTTACCTTGATTTTGGGCTTTAAGTATAATTACTTATATGCCCCTCTGCAGCAGGGTTAATGTCTGTATGTACCGGGGATTGCGCCTACGTCGGAGCTTCGGACAATGCAATAGCAAGGAAACATTTCTTTAGGGTTGTACATGTCTTATTTAGCTCTCCATGCTTTTTTCAGGTTGGATTTGAATGAGTTTACATATGGGCTATCAATTACATAAGCTGGAAACGCATTTCATAAATTGACGACTCACTGTGAGAACAATCCCATTGGAACGGAAGTGAAGGCTTTAACTTTTGATAGTTTGAAGCTGTGGCCCTGTGTTCTGTCATTCAAAGGTCTTAGAAATCAACAAATAAATAATGTTCCTTGTCTGTCTTTACAGGAGAGTTGGGCCACTGCCAGCACCAAGCAGCGAGAGAAGCTCCTAGAACTGATCCGTAGGCTAGCCGAGGACGACAAGGATGGTCTGATGGCCCACAAGGTCCTGTCCCTACTCTGGACCCTGGCCCACCAGCAGGATGTCCCTACAGACATCATGGACCAGGCCCTGCATGCCCATACCAAGATCCTGGACTATAGTTGCTCACAGGTACATGTAAGGCCAAATTAGGCTCAAAGCTCGTTGTCATTAAAGAAATCTTGGAAATCCTATACATTTTTGTAAATGTCTGTTTGAATGTATGTAAGTAAAAGACTTTAATAACAAGCCTAATGACCTTAGGCTATGATCCAGCAACAGTTGCTCCTCAGTTAATCATATTTCTAACCTAAACCCTGGAGCCATCACAATACCTACTCCGACCCTGCTGAACCTTTGCTGGAAACCCAATCGCAACCCTAACCTTTATCGTTGAGAGAAAGACTAGAGCAATTATCACATGAGAAAAAGTTGAATCACCACATAAGAGATACTTGAAGGTAACGGTGGTTCTCTTTGTTTTTTCTTTGAAGCTCACCAAGCAATTATCATTTATGAAATTAATTCTTTATATGTTTTCAGGACCGAGACTCCCAGAAGCTGCACTGGATAGACAAGTTTGTGGAGGAGCTGAGGAAAGATAACTGGGTCATTCCAGCTCTCAAGCAGATCAAAGAAATATGCAGTCTGTTTGCTGAGGTGAGTCTTCCATTAAGCTTTGCATCCTTTAAATTTAAAAATAATTTGTCAGCAATTGGGATTAATCCAAATTTCTGCATATCAGGGTGTTAAAGATAAAGACCAGTTATGGTCATGCGATTGCATTGTGCAAGAAACGTGGTGGAATCGATCAGAAAAGGTTGATCGTCTATTGATGTGTACTGCAAGGTTCTGGAATCATAAAAATTATAAGAAATTTGGCCCAGTCTTGGTAAAGTAACCAGCACTGTACACAGAGAGATGTATATGGGACTACGCACACGTGCGTTATATCTATCAGGTCCAAATAGATATAATAATTTACCAAATATATCAATTAGTAGGCGGTTTCCTGGCAAAATTTGTATCATCACGTATTAGTCAAAACATATTCTTTCACATGATTGGTAATAAGAGCTTCCATTTCTATTTTTGAGTGGGGGGCGTTTCCAAAACTGGTCTTTACCTTTAAAATAATTTGTCAGCAATTGGGATTAATCCAAATATCTGCATATCAGGGTGTTAAAATTGTGTATACCTTACTATTTATCTACTTCATTTGGAAATTTCTAACAATTTTGTTATTGTACTTGCAAACAGTGTACATTGGTTGTGATGCATTTGTCTTCTTTCTTTCTCTCAAATTGAGATATACCCCCTCTTCTATTTAAATTATACCCGCTCCCTCTTTCCTTCCCACTCTACCTCTCTTATTTTTTAATTGTAAAATTTCTCTTAAATTTGTTAATTGTTGAATGTACATTTGAATACTACTATATTTATCTTCAATATTTAAATTGTGCCTCTCCCTTGAATGTTAGAATTATATGTTCTTTTCTTTTGAATATCTCCAGGCACCGCAAAACTACCCTACTGCCCAGCGCTCCTCCCATGTGCAATATCGGCATGATGTCATCAACTCGCTGCAAACCAAACATTCTTTGGTGACTTTGGTGGCCGAGAATCTCTCCAGTTACATGAACCATGCAAGGCAGTCTGCCAAGGGTAGGATTATACTTTATAGTATCCTCTACCCTGTAGTTTGATAATTATGTAGGTTCAGTTGATAGAGTAATGGTCTTGGATAAGGATTACGGATAAGTTGAATTTTGAGCCCTGTTTCATAAATCCATGCAGCTCATTTTAAAAACATACATTTGCTTTCTTCCTACCATAGTAAAATAAAATAAAAATGAAAATAAATTGATTTACAAATATTTGTAAAGTTCAAGTTCAATTTGTTAATAAGCTCCCAATGCTCATCCTTGAGTTTGATTTTACTCTCTCATATTAATTGGATACAATGCTATGGATCAAATTATGAAGTGCCTTATAACTGGAAGGAAAGGGTGCTATACCTACTAATCTGTGGATTGGTTTGGATATAAATGAACCCTTCTTTGCTTTTCCCTCTTATGTTTAATGCAGAAAACCCAGATCCCCAAAACATACCCCCAGACAGCAGGTATAGCCATGTACAACAAGTCCAGGAGAGGCTCAACTTCTTGAGGTTAGTTTTCTTGTCTCACTTTTTAAAAAGATATTTGAAATAAAATATAAGATCCTTATTTAGCACTTTTTCCTTTTAATGCCCTCATTTATGTATATATAGCCCTAGAAGAAAAATCATTACACCAAGCTTTTTCTATAGTGGATAATGTATTATGCATGGAACTGATTTAAAAAAAAATTGTTTATTTTTCCTTAATGAATAACATATATGAAAGGAACTGCATGTTGCTATCATGGTGCGTTACTTCCTTTGTACCACATGAATAACATTATCAGTAATCTCTCTTGGTTTAATAAGTTTTTCCCATGGTTGTATTGTTGACATTGGGTCGTTTAAATCTAAATGGTTTAAAATTGCTTATGAATGAAAGAATGGAACTTTGATTTGATTTTAGTTTTGATTTCAAGTTCTGTTTACTGTCTACTTTAATATTTTTACAGATTCCTGTTAAAAGATGGGCAGCTGTGGTTATGTGCACCCCAAGCCAAAGAAGTAAGTAAAAAAAGAAACCAATACGCATCTAAAAATACATGTATTTTTCTCAGTTTTGGTTTAGATGAAATATTTAGCCTACTTAGGTATCCAGTTGACTTTAGTTTTTAGATGGCTAGCAAGCAAACTTCATCCAATTATTTACAAAATACAATGTCGAAGGAATCTCTTTGCAGCTTTCAGCATCATTTTGTTGTTCAGCTAGTTCTTGTGACTGATGAAAAGGCTTTCCTTAATTGACAGAGGCATGTATTTTTCCAAAATTGATATATTGTTGTACAGCACATGTCGAAGGAATCTCTTTGCAGCTTTCAGCATCATTTTGTTGTTCAGCTAGTTCTTGTGACTGATGAAAAGGCTTTCCTTAATTGACAGAGGCATGTATTTTTCCAAAATTGATATATTGTTGTACAGCACATGATATATGGTTAAAGAGCACATAATCTGGTGACAAATGTTTAATGGTCAATATCTTACTCAAACAAAATAATTAACTTTAGCCCTAGGACAAACACTATACCTTATCCTAACTCTAACCCTAAACTAAAACCCACTTGCGACCCACTCCGTTACCCTGTATTTTAGACAACATAAAGCTTAGTGCAATTGCTGTGGGTCCAAAGAATTAATTCCTGCCAGGTACCCATTTACATCACCTGGGTTAAGTGGCAAATGTAGATCAATGTCTTGCCAAAGGACATTAGTGCTGCGGCGGGTCTCAAACCGCAGACCTTGGGATCGACAGTCCGGCGACTTAACCACTCGACCACAACAAGTCATCAGGACAGAGGTGCATACTTGCGCAGGACAGAGGAGCCTTGAGACGGTTTATCCACCGTGTCACCAGGAATCGGGAACGACTCAATGACCCCTAACAACATCAACAACAACAACTTATGTTGGAGCAACCATTGAATGAATCCATGTTTTTGATCATTTTCATTTCAGATCTGGCATTGTTTAGCAGAGAACTCTGTGTATGTGAGTGACAGAGAGGCATGCTTCAAGTGGTTCTCAAAGGTGAGTAATTCAAATATATTGTCTGTTTGGAGTCAGAAGGCTGTTAACTCTTCATGTAAATGATATGAAGTAACAACCTTCTGGCTCTAAATAGACGATAATAATAATAATAATAATCAATTTATATAGCGCAGCTTTTATACAAAATATATTCAGCTGCGCTGGTTAAGAGCTCCTTTTGACTAAATTCTACAAAATAAGATCTCTTAGTTGAACAAATAAGTTTTTTATTTGGATTTAAAAACATTGAGAGATGGAGTGCTTCGGATTTCTATTGGCAAGCTATTCCATAGTTTGGGGGCAGCAATAGCAAAAGCACGGTCCCCAAGAGTTATTTTAGTTTTGCCATGGGGAATCTGAAACAACAATTTATCTGTGGAACTGCGCAGGCTATGACTGTGTGATTGGACTTTGAGTTGGAGTAATTCTGTGATGTAATTAGGGGCTTGACCACTCAATGATTTATAGACAATTAACAATATTTGGCAACCAGTGGAGTTCTCTCAGAAGAGGTGTGGTTGAAGTGAATTTTAACCGACGATAGACAAGTCTTGCACATGCATTTTGGACTCTTTGTAACTTAGCTATCAGAGAATCAGGCATCACGATGTAGAATGTATCTCAATTTCAAGGTTCCATGTGACTTACGTGTCTCCATCATCCCACTATTATACTGCTTACCATCAGAACACTTTTGGTTAAGTTTCAATAATAATAACAATAATCTAGATTTATATAGCGCTTAATTTGAAATAATCTCGCTTTACAGATAGTATTGCCCCGGTCTGATACCTGGAAGTTAAAGGCAAAATGCACTGCTTTATGCCCCGTTATGTGAGCCTTTTCTTATGACTTTTGTTTGTTTTTATGTGTACTTTGTTGTTTGTTTTTGTGTTTATTATTCAGTTGATGGGTGAAGAGCCTGACCTTGATCCTGAGATAAACCGTGATTTCTTTGAAGACAACATCCTTCAACTCGACCCTGCGCTGCTAACAGAGAACGGCATCAAGTAAGTCTCATCAAATTATCTTCCCTTAAACTACCTGTAACATTAATCTTAAAGGTTATACAAAGTTTTGGGAAATTTTGAAAATTGACTGGATAGTGATTGTATATATTGGATGCCCATGTAGATGTATTATAAGTACTAGAAAATTTAGCCCCTAAAACACTTCTGCTTTCGAGATAAAAGGAATATAAAAATTTACTGGTGCTCCCGGTAAATTGATAAATTTCAGATAGCGCCTTCGGCCATACAATCGTAGCTGTGACCATTAAAATTTCAGAATATGTAGTTGTGATATATTATTTCCAAACGAAAATAGCCAATCGGTCGATCATAGTCAAGAAACATTGTTTTATGGTTAAATTAATATTTTTGACCTTGAGAGGGAGCTATACAACATAAATAGTTAATTATTTACAATTGAATCACTTTAGACTCGATTTCAACTGCGACAACGATCACTGAATATTGTAGGATTGCATATGCTTCCAATATGTTCATTTAAAACAAATTCATGGCCCCATACCAAAACTTTGTATTACCTTTAATTGGATATTTGTTAGATTTCTGAGTTTAAAAATAAGAGAAAGAAGTAGCATGGAGATATCCCTATGTTCATATGCTAATCCCTCTTAGATATAAAGAAAGTTTTATTGAAAATACAATGGTGTCATGGATTTCACGTTGTCATCAAATCCTTTAAATGTTTCTGTATAATTTTCACCATTTAGGAGAGGAGAGGGGGTATTAATAATCCTTCACTGTTCACCCATGTCTTGCCAGGTTAAGGTGATTTGTCCCCTTCTCTCTATCCAAGTATCTTCTCCCGGTTCGGAGGTTGATTGCAACATCTCTCCATTTCACTCTATCTTCTGCCATTCTGGTGCACTCTTGCAGTTTTAGTCCACTCCAGTTCTTGACATTCTCTTCCCAGTTGATTCTGGGTCTCCCTCTCGGTCTAGTTCCTTCCACTCTTCCTTCCAATACATCCTTTAAGATGTCCCCTTATAAAGTTGTTTTTGTTCATTTTCCTCTCTTTTAGATGCTTTGACCGCTTCTTCAAAGCGGTGAACTCCAAGGAGGGCAAGCTGGTCCCTAAGAGACGAGCCTTCCTCATGGACGATCTGGAGCTGATAGGTCTCGACTACTTGTGGAGGGTGGTCCTCTGTTCAGGGGATGAGATAGCGCTCAAAGCCATAGAACTACTCAAGGAGACTTACACCAATCTTGGACCAAAACTGCAGGCCAGTCAGGTATTCCCCAAGATCTCAATCTTTTTTTACTTTGTCTACCGAGGGGTGCATAATTTTTTTTAAAGGTCTCAAAGACTCAACTTTGCATTTGCATATTGGCACCAATTATTCCTATCTTACATTCTTTAAAACCAACCAAAATGTAAATTGAATTGAAATCTGTGAACGAAATTTACAAAAATGCAACAAATTAATAACAATTGCCAATTTGTACATCAAACTAGTGACTATAGATTCCATTCTGTATTGTCAATTTAGAGACTTCAATGCTAATTTTCAATTTAAACTGTTTTTATTAATGAACTGCACAGTGTACTGCAAAAGAAAATTCAATTGGATTTTTGTTGTTGCTTTTTCTGCTCGGGTTTTATGTGTAATTCATAGCATTTGGATTAACTTAGAGAATTGTTGATACTTTGTGGTTTAATATATCTATATTCGCTGTGCATTATTCGATCATAACACCCCTGACTCTGGACAATATACTAAAATCTTCATCTTTGTTATCTTTCAGAGTGATATACATGAAGATTTTATCCAGTCTTGTATGGACAGACTGAAGGCTATGTATGACACACTCAGGATACTGGAGACAGACAAGGAATGTGCAGATAAGGTCAGTGAATAAGCTGTAGGAACATGAAATCATTTTCATCTGTTTTTGGTTACAATATTGACAGTTTTGTTGATTAGGGATGACCATACTACAATGAAATCTGTTTTAGCCCCACACTTCTATATGAAGGCAATTATCATCTCAGGTTTATAGATATAAACATGAATACTGAAAAACAGGACACATTCGCATCCATGATAATCTGGTACAACTCTTTGGAATCTTGGTGCAAAGTGCTTGGCAGCTCACGCGCCATGTCGGTCCTGATTATAACGTTCCACTGGAAGACTGCCATCCCGCTGGAGATGGCAGAGAAAAGGTTGACGTGCCATGCAAAAGATGCATGAGGCAGGGAAGATTCTCAAGTGCGGAGAGAAGATCACGGAGACGTGTTGACTCAACTGAAGATGGATGCAGGAGTTGTTGACTCAACTGTGATGGTAGCAGGAGTGAAGAAACCTTGTGGTGTTGAAAATACGCTGGACGAAAACACGATGCGGGATCGGAAAAATAAAGACACGTGGTCCGAATAAATTAATATAAATCAGCTGCGAAATGGAACATGAATGTGTACAATAAAAGTGTGAATGTATGAGACGCTACAAATGCTTTACCTTTTTGTCTGAAATATGTAGCAATATACTTTAATTCTTCCTGTTCTATTATTTTCAACATATACATTTCTCTCCAACATGCTTGTTTCCACTGAAATAAGTAGCAGTATACTGATCCTTCCTTTACAATAATCTTTACATCAGGTGCAGCATGAAGCAACTAGAATGACAAGAATTCTGACAATCTTGAAAGAGTATATCAGTGAATATGACCTGGACTTTACAGAAGAGAGAACCATTCTACCAATGGCAAGGTGAGTGAGTCCTTAGGCAAGGCATCTCAAAAGTTATAAAGTAAAGTCCACCTCAAAAATTAATATCTCTGTAATGAAGTAATTAAAAACCAAGGTCACAACAGGAGGGTGTTTCACAAAGCCTTTTTTCAATGACAAAAATTGAGTGACAAATCTGCCGATAACCAATTAGAAGCAAGGATTTCAGTAGCTTATAAAAAAAACACCCACCAGTTTTGACCTTAGTTGACATATTTAAAAGTTAGCATTCATAGAGGAACTTTCTAGTGATACATGCTTGTAATGGTTTGAATACACAAGAGTAGAGAATCTTCAGTAGGATCAAGCCTGAATCTGATGACTTGGGTAATAATAATAACACATCTGTCGAGAGCTTTATCGTAGATGAATTCAGCATTATATAAATCCAGAATACAGGGATGCCAGTTTTCAGGTAATAGCCTGAATTCAGGCCCTGGCGAGTTATTTTCAGACCATAGGCTTTTTGGTGTACACAATAGCTCATTCTAGGTGATTTTCAGGCTCTCTGATCAATGCTAACTGGCATCCCTGAGAATATTATTATTATTTGTTTGTTCTTTATTCAGAGCTCACAGGGGCAAGCATGTGACCCTCAATGTGAGGTTTCCAAACCAGGGGAGACAGGTTGATGACATTGATATCTGGTCTCACACCAACGAATCCTTAGCTTCAGTCAGGAGACAGATCCTTCTCAGGTAAGCACCCTCAACATGAGTACTCCTGGCTGGGCAGTGTATTGGAGGAATCTAATCATATTTACTCCCGTGCCCCAAGTTTTTCAACAACTCGTTGTCCGGCTGGCAGAAGGGCGTTGGCACGCGAGCGACTCAAAAAATACTTTTCGAATAATTCGCATGTAAAGATTTGTTTCATATTCAAACTGATTACCGTCCCGAAAATGGTTTTAAAATTTAAAAGACTAATAGAAATGCTATAACAGAACACGGCCACAAATATTTTTTCTGAAATAATTCAGTTTTATAAAAGTTTGAGGCGATTTAGTGCTAACGCCCTTCTGCTTATTGCTTAATTTTATTACCTGAAATTCGAGCTAACGCTCTTCTGCCAGCCAGGCGACGAACTGTTACATAATGCACGATTAATTCTGCTTGTAGTGCTTTGTTTCATTGTTACACAAAGACCACTTTTATTTTCCTTTGAACAGCATTTTTTTTTTTCAACTTGTACTAAACAAACCTTTATCTAAAGATCACCTGCTTATAAAGATCACTTTTCCTGACTCCTTTCTTTGGACAGTCTTTATATAGTACATACAGGTTTTACTGTAATAGTTTTGTGTCTTTTACCTTGATTTTTGAGCGAAAGCTTATCTCGCTTCAAGGCGGTTCGACATCAATTGGGAGCTTTTAGATATAATATGTACAGGTTTCATCATAATATGTTCTTTTTTTAATGTCAATTTCACAGAGCGAAAGCTAATTTAGCGACAACGCGGTTAGACCTGTACATCAATGGGGAGCTTCTAGACCCTGCTGAAGATAGAAGACTGGTTGGAGACATTCCTCTGAGAGACAGAACAGTGAGTGATGGACAAAATAGGTTATAGGGAGAAGGGAGAAGTGTAATGTAGAGGAAGAGTGTCATAATTAATTGGTTGTAATTTAGATTTTCCTATCTAACTGTAGACCCCGTCATTCCTGGGCCCCGTCTTACAAAGAGTTGATATCAATCGCAACTACGTACATAAGAGATAGGAGACTGCAAAATTGCGATTGATTGGACGACTTACGATTGATTTGGATCAATCGCAACTCTTTGTAAGACGGGACCCTGGCCTAGGTCCTAATGACAGTAGATGCAAATTAAATATTGTATAATCTTTTATGTCTATCTCCTTGCAGCTTTAGTAGCTAATCTTTATCAAACTGAGGCCCAACATGCTGTTGTTACCTGATAGTTAATCAGACTCCTCAGATGGATCTTTGCATCTTATTGTAGACCCCATCATTTCCTTGATCTAATGATTTTAGATGCAATGCAATACTACTTATTTTATTCCACATACTAAGAATGTTGCTCTACAATTGGTCAAAAGTAAATCATGTGATGAAAGATAGTTCACCCATCATTGATGGGAGAAGAAAAATTTGTTACACTGTGTAGATAGTAGTTCTATCTACACAGTGCAACGCACTTTCACTGAAGATGGGAGTACTATCTACACAGTGCAACGCACTTTCTTGTATATGTTGCATATACGTACGTAATGCATGCACTGTGCGTATCGTACACCGTTTGCTAGCTGTTAATTGATGATAATTATTTGCTTACTATCTTATGTGTCTATATCCTTGCAGCTCATAACAGCTAAGCTGTGTCAGATGGGGTCTAATATGCCATCGTCACCTGATAGTTCATCGGACTCTTCGGGTGGATCACCGCATCATCCTTATGATGGACCCAACGTGGAAGCAGAGAAGTGTCTTCCAGGAGTGGTAAGTTGGGTTGCCAGCCTCCCTCTCTCTCTTTTCTCCCAATAATAATGATAATAATAATAATAATAATAATATTATGTCTTGTTTACCAAGGGTAGTCTCATCAGTATTCATACTGTTCTCCCTGAGGGCCCTGCAATCCTCCCCCTTATGTGGAATTTTAATGATTTTTATATAATTTTCGGGAAATTTCGTGATTTATTTGAGAGGGAATATTTAACTTCATCACTATTCCATTTTAGCAGCTCCTCATTTTTCATGAATCTGATAGGGATACAGTTGAACCAGACAGTTCCAAGTCATTCGGTCATTTGTTGTCCCGTATTGTTATCAAATGTTTGGATATTGAGAACAAATTACCTTAAATTCACTTGCTCATTGGTCTGATCTGAGCTCTAGAAAGGCCTGCAAGTTGATACAATCGTCAGATGTACTAACATCAAGATGCGGTTGGTACTGTACGGATCAAAATAGCTTGTAGGTGGCCAATATTGTACAATTTTCCTAATGTGTATGCAGTCTACAGGTATGGTTATCCTATGTAAGGAATAATTGATATCTTATACATAAAATTGAACTCACATAACTGATACATGATTGCTGGTTGAGGTTGATACCTTAGTCACATAAACAAAAAACACGCAACAGACCGAACAAAAATATTACACTACGTCTATGGCCAAGAATCTGTCGGTTTGGAGTAATTCTGAAGTCTGTTTGGCAGTGTGTCTGAGGTATATTTGAACCTGTTTATGTTCTCTTTCAGCTGATGTCTTTGCAACACACCTATGTAGAGTTCCTGTTTCACCTGTCTGATTTGGGCTGTAATCTCAACATCAGTCCTCTCAGGAACGGGGCTAGAGCGTTACTCAAAATCATGCCAGCAGGTACACAAGTTCTTTCCAGTTTATCTCTTTGAATTAAAGACCTAACCGAAAAGAAAAATGAAATAGATGAATTATATATCAATGGAAAGCTTATAAGCCATAGATTACAATAATATCAATTATATGCTATTTTAGAGTCTATCAGAGTAGTATCAGCTCTCTGAAAACTCAAAATCTAAAGCTTTGAAAATCAGAAGTTGTCGACCTAAAAATTTGCTACCGACGCTATCGACACATCTTTTGTGGAGTATGCATATTCACAATCACTTTGCATTAATGAAGCACGGCTCATCGCCACATCTATATAGGTGGACGGGTCGGGTCCACATGTTATGTCCTCACTGTTACTTCATCAAATTTGACGCCTGTTGACCCGTCAGGCAGAAATAATCTTTTTAGATTGGTCAGCCTTAAAACCCAAGTTCTTGGTATCAGTTTATTCTTTATTATCTTCATCATCATAATGATTAATTTACTACTTCTCTTCCATTTTGTGGTCTTGTAGATGTGACTATAGTTGACAAACTGATAGAGATTTGCAGGAACAATGCCAAGCTTGGAGATCAGTCGGCTTCTCCTTCTCTTGAATCTCTCTTCTTTGGGTCGTCGTCATCTCAGGTTCTCTATCACCTTGAGGTATGTCATTATTTCTCTTTATTTTTTTACTCTAATAATAATAGATAACATTTATTAGACACTTAATACGGGTGTTTCTAAGCGCACCATTGTCTGACTTAAGATTACCAACTAAAACTTATAATAAACACAAAAAATATATATCTGTTCTTTATTCAATAAATCATGCATATATAATATATAATAGCATATATTATGACGGAAATCACAGCATTTTGTTATCTTATACAAATGGCAAGTGATGATTTGAAAAAAATATCTGCACGCAACAAAGGTCTTACGTCTAGTAAGTTATGTGTGTGTAATTAGACAAACAAAAAGAATCCGCTTTATTAATGTCATGTGTAAACAACCCTTTTTTTTTTAGTTTGCAAATATCTTTTTTATGAAATGCTGAGCTAACTATGCATACTTCGCAGACTACATTTAAGTTAATTGTGACTTTTGTTTTTTCTGTCTCTCTGTCCTATTCAATCCCAGGTTGTGTACTCATTACTAATGCCAGCCAGACAGCCGCACAGTGAACCAGCGTTTGATTTCCAGGTACATTAGTATAAAACTATCGTCTGCTTCAGGGGAAATAGTCAAAACTATTGCCCTGATAGGACCTTGTTACTGTGCTGTATCCAATGAAGAGGGTTAGGGGTCCAGTGAAGTCTAGAGATCACCAAGGAACTATTGTCTGCTTCAGGGGAAATAGTCAAAACTATTGCCCTGATAGGATCTTGTTACTGTGCTGTATCCAATGAAGAGGGTTAGGGGTCCAGTGAAGTCTAGAGATCACCAAGGAACTATTGTCTGCTTCAGGGGAAATAGTCAAAACTATTGCCCTGAAAGGACCTTGTTACTGTGCTGTATCCAATGAAGAGGGTTAGGGGTCCAGTGAAGTCTAGAGATCACCAAGGAACTATTGTCTGCTTCAGGGGAAAAAGTCAAAACTATTGCCCTGAAAGGACCTTGTTACTGTGCTGTATCCAATGAAGAGGGTTAGGGGTCCAGTGAAGTCTAGAGATCACCAAGGAACTATTGTCTGCTTCAGGGGAAATAGTCAAAACTATTGCCCTGAAAGGACCTTGTTACTGTGTTGTATCCAATGAAGAGGGTTAGGGGTCCAGTGAAGTCTAGAGATCACCAAGGAACTATTGTCTGCTTCAGGGGAAATAGTCAAAACTATTGCCCTGAAAGGACCTTGTTACTGTGTTGTATCCAATGAAGAGGGTTAGGGGTCCAGTGAAGTCTAGAGATCACCAAGGGACTAGAGTTTGCTTCAGGGGAAATAGTCAAAACTATTGCCCTGAAAGGACCTTGTTACTGTGCTGTATCCAATGAAGAGGGTTAAGAGGTACAGTGAATTCTAGAGATCACCAAGGGACTATAGTTTTAACTGTGACCCCCAAAATAAGCTGTCAATAACAGTTTCTTGTAAACAAAATAAAAGCAATCTTTATTTGTTTTGGTGTTTAATAACTTGATGATGATACATGCTGTTACCTACAGAGGACTGATAAAAGTGATACAGTCAAACCTGCTTTAGTGACCACCTGTCTAGAAAGACAACCTGTCTACAAAGACCACATTTTTTGCTTCCCTTGAAAATGGTTTCTCATTGAAACATGTACTAAAGGAACCTGTCTACAAAGACCACTTTTTGTGTTTCCCTTGGGCGGTGGCTATAGACAGGTTTGACTAGCTGTGTAATAGCATTATTATTACACTGCTAAATCAAAGACCCACTGAAATCATATTCCTAGTGCAGGTAGTGGGTTTTTTAATAAGTTTTTATCAACTGAAAAAATAAACTAAAAATAAGGAATTTTGTGGCGTGAAATTTGTTCGAATTTGAACCACTTGTGTTTATTCCCTGGTTTTACAGTTGTAAATATAGAGATCAGGGATGCCAGTTTTCAGGCAATAGCCTGAATTCAGGCCCTGGCGAGTTATTTTCAGACCATAGTTTAGGCTTTTATGTGTAAAAATTAGCTCATTCTAGGTGATTTTCAGGCCCTCTGATCAATTCTAACTGGCATCCCTGAGAGACACATGCCAATATTTGATGGCTAAATTCTGTTATCTGTACCTCGTCTTTTTTTAGTACAATTTCTTGAAGAGCGGTGGAGTGTCTGGGGTGATGAACATGCTGACAAAGAATAATTTCTTGCCTAATGCTGATATGGAGACAAGGAGGTGAGTGGCCGGGTTTGGACACCTTTAAATATTACACAGTATAAAAGAAAGCTTTGAATGAAACAATCGTAGAATGAAACTATTTTGTGTAGAGTCTGTTGATTGGTTCCTCTGAATAGTTTGTAACACAAATAAACTGCTTTCTTTCCTTTTCTTCAATTCTTATTATCTTTTCTTCTTCCTTTCTTTTTTTCTATGTTCTTGCCTGTCTTTTTCCCCTTACTTTCTTCATGGTTTCTTTCCTACTCCATTTTCATCTTTTCTTCTTTCCATCTTTTTTTCTTTCGATTTCCTCTAATCATTTTATTTTATTTCTCCATTCTTTATCTTTCCTTTTTTCCCCTCTCTTTTTCTTCCTCTTTCCTTTGCTTTCATGACTTATAATTTCCTTCTCAATTTTAAAATTTCTTCTTCATTTTCAAATATCTCTACATTTTCATATCATAACTTACCATCCCTTTTTCATCTTCCCCGTCCGTCGATCCATCCATCAGATCTGCTCTGCTGATGGTGCTCAAGGTGGGTAAGCTCATGTTCACCACGCTGGCCTACGCCCGCATCACAGCGGTAGCTGAGGCCTGCCAGACGGATCCAGCCGGTGGTCCCAGCCAGTCATCCGTCTCCCAGACCACACACACTCAGGCAGTGGTCCTCCAGCAGGCCATGCAACACATCCCTAACCCTAACGCTGAGTGTGTACTGAGGAATGTCGCTGTAAGGCTGGGCAGGCAGGCAGCTGAAGAGGTGATTTGGCAATTTCTTTATCAATAAATTTGTAGGCAGCTACTGTCCAGCTATCCATAGTTGGGCTTTCGGAGCTGAGTACTTACAACATTTATTGTTGTAACCATTTTGTACATTTAAAGCTTATCAGTACTAGTTACAAGAGGGATCAGACCACCCTGCAAGGTCACTGGACAGGTGGTTATCTCACTCAACTCAGCTCTCAGTTAACATAAGAAAAAGAGGATCATGGGGGACCAATGGTCACCGATTAGGCATTGTTTAATATAAAGAGGGCGCAAGTAGTGCAGTGGGCCTTTAAATTGCACATTTTATACAAGCTGTGCTTGAAAAGATGGGGAGGGGATATTGTTTTTTTTTAAGTCTGCTTAGTTTTCACTTTCCCATGCTTTAAACAGACATTAATTTCATTTTATCACCTGACGAAGTGTAGCAGCGGCACACAAAACGTCGTGATCTTTTAAATCCCTTGTTGACCATACATTGCGAGACAAACGAATGTCACTAGCGATATTATTTTCGATATTAATTTCCTATTTTGCAGTCAAAGAGTGATACCCTAGACCTAAGTGTTGTGAAAGCAATCAAGAAGATTGCCTGGTCGGCTGGCTGCGGATGCTCTCATCTACTGCATGGTTCAAACGAAGAGGTTCACAAATCGTTTGAAAAGGTTAGTAAATAAACATTTTATTCAAGATTCATTTTTGCTGTCCTTAAGTCCATTGGCATTACAAGCAACAGATGTTAAGCTATGGTCCCAATGTTTCGTACGAACGATGCGTTTGTACAAATCTCCCTGTTTTTCCATGGTTTTCGCGAATTTTCATGGTCTGAAAATCGTTCATAAGTCGTTCGTAGCAGTTCGTAATGGCATTTGTGACCTAGGCTTAAACAAACCTGTGAGCTGTGAGCAAGAAGGGCATTAATACTGTGTTAAGTTTTAGAGTAGCTTTAACTTGTGGTTCCATTTATCCCCCTTTGCAGTTCAAGGGCACTGGGTCTAATATCAAACGGTGCTTGTGGAAGAGAGTTTAGGGTTGAATTAATGGTCAATGAATGAAATAAAAGTATGAAAATCATGATACAGTCCAATTCATCTCCACTTTACAGTCATAACAATAAAATGGGAGAGAAGGAGAGGGAGAGAGTGAGAGCAAGAGAGAGAGAGAGTGAGGGAGAACAAGAGACATTTAAACGGAGGGAGGAGAATGAAAGGGACACTTGTGATTGAGGGGAGATATTCTTCCAAGAAAATTGCAATTATGAATTATAGCAAGTAAATAAATAAATTCTATATAACTAAATATTTGTTATGTGTGCTTGCAGGCTGATAGTGGTGAAGCAGATGGAGATGACGCAGCGTTGTGTAGGGAAGCTCTGGAGGTGTTGACTGTATGCCTGGCTCTCTGCCCTCAAGCATTGGACGCTCTCAACAAGGACAAGGCCTGGCAATGTTGCATTATAGATCTTCTACTTCTAGCTAAAACAAGGTCAGTGTGAAAGCGAAGGTGGAGTCCTAGTCCTTTTCGTCCTTTTTATCAATTCTTAAGTAGACAGATATCATAGTAGCGATGTAACATGATAATAATTCCTCTTGCAATGTCTAAACTCCTTAGTTAAGACGTAGTATATTTCACAATCTGATGTAATTAACGTTGTTTAATTATATTTAATTATGTTAAATTATTTTCGTTCAATGTACTTACCTTGTTAGGCGCCTTGAGCATCTCTTGGGGTGGATATGTGCGTATTATAAATGTTGTTATTATTATTATTATTATTATCCCAAATATAATAAAATCATACTTTAAACTGTGTACTAAACTTTTAAACGTCAGGTGTTTGTAGTCCCTTAAACCCATATCTGTGTGCAGTCCTTTTCCAAATTGTGTGTTTGCCAAACGGTTTTCATAACACTACAGTCTATTGGGGAAAACGAGTATGGAAATACCGGTCACTCAAAGATTGTTACTTTTTTGAGGCACTTCTTGATCATTTTGAAGCACAATTTTTTTAGGGCTTCAATATTATACCATATTACAGACACTGATATTACACGTTAGGCTGTGCATCTCAGATTTAACATTGTTAAACGATGCCTTTAAAGTTGATACTCTAAGACAATCCCAAATACTGAGATAATTACATAAATAGAAAGCTTTTAACCCCCCATAATAACACCAAATGGTGTCCACCCGACAAAACAAGTTTAGAATAATGAATTTATTCGAGTAAACTCTACCAAAATATCTAAGTCTGAAACCCGGAAGTGCACGTAGAGTCGGGCCTCTATCCGTGACGTCACGAATGGGAGTCATGGGCTCAGTGA
The DNA here is from genome assembly GCA_035222895.1 of Strongylocentrotus droebachiensis. Classification (NCBI taxonomy): domain Eukaryota; kingdom Metazoa; phylum Echinodermata; class Echinoidea; order Camarodonta; family Strongylocentrotidae; genus Strongylocentrotus; species Strongylocentrotus droebachiensis. The sequence goes on along the minus strand of JAVYIG010007691.1, from coordinate 45,754 downwards.
GAGTGAATGGCAGTGATATCCCTACGTAAATGCTATCCTGTCAGAGCTTAGATTTGTTGTTGTTAAGGAGTATATTTGATGGATTTTCTGTTTTCATTTGAATGAAGAATAACGAAGCAACATTTTCAGTCCCTGATTTCTTTTTATATCCTCATATTCACCTATTTGGTAGAGATTTAAGACGAGTTTACTGCTTAGGAATTAAAGTTAAATCGTGCACTTATGAATAGGCGGATGCATTATATTGTCATCAGAATTGTACATGAGCAGTTTTGTAAAACGAATAGGTCTAGAACTATGATAGTACTTATCATAGATGTGTGTGACTGCCTCAAAAAAGGATACAGTACCAGTTAAACATTTTATGTTGTAAAATATCAAACTTGAACGAGATCATGCAAGCGCGCTTCCTCTATAATATTTTGGCGAGTGATGCGGCTCTTGCATGAACGTTCGTGGAGCGAGCAGAATCGGGAGGTAAGACCAAGCCGCTGCTCTAGGCGCTGCTTGCTTGTGATGGAACGTACGTGCGCTAGTTATATGTTTATCGGCAATTGCAAGAGAATGAAAGCGACGTTGCCAGCTAAGAAAAACAACTAACAAAGACTTGCTCATGATTACCGGTGTCAGAATTGGTAGATGAAGGATGTTCAGGGCCAAGGAAGGCGAAAGACATGGGAAAAAGGCCCGGGAAAAAGGAAGAAGAAACCATTGGGAGATCGCTGTAGTGTATGGTAATGAACTGTGCATGGGTAGACAGCTACTGTTCACTCCGTGCCTGGGCCGATTTCAACACCAAAACAAAAATTACATGGTGAAAATATCGACTAATAGCACATCGTTGGCATGTATTATGTCATAATTTTTAAAAGGGGAATTGATATTAATACTATGAAGTACTAGGGGAAGGTAAAGAATTGTACATAGAATTATGATTTATTAGACTTTTCAGCCTTTGAAACAAAAATATGCAGAAAATCGTATCACTCTGCACATGTTTGCTATGGAACATCCAGGTACGTGAATATACTCTCTCCCGGACGTGAGGTCATAAATAGTAGACCAGCGTCGTGACTGATTTTCTATGCAAAGAGAGGCGGATATTTTAGACATTTCAATTGAGGATTTCGAGTAGACAGAATTTTGTTGTGATATACTAAGTAATTGAACAACTTAAAAATAACATATACTTGCCGTAGGTAACAAATTAAGGGACATTTATTTGCTTAGAGTATCAACTTTAAGTATTCTAACCCCTCTGTAATCTTGATATAACTCTATTATTGTCTGTTTCAATGTCAACAGGTCTGTACGTGTATCTGCTATGGAGCAGTTTCAGCTAATAGCTACCAAGTGTTCATCAGGGAATCGCCCCCTCATCTTCTTCATCACCCTCTGTTTCTCAGTCCTTCAGGTAAGTTCTCTTAAAGGTCATGACTTTGTCTTCATGAACCCTGTTATCAAGAATACGACCACCTTATTTGTAATTAAAAAAGAAAGGAAGAGAAAAAGAATTTCATGTTGTTAACTCTTTGTAAAGTATCCTTTACTCTATTGTTCAGACTCCAAAGTATATGTAAAGGATGAAATGAAAGCAAACAACCCTTTTTAATTTTTCTTTGTATTTCAGAACAAGACAAAAGAGCACCCAGGTTCCTGTAGTGAATACTTCCTGTTGCTATGTCGGTTACTCAACTATGGCTACGTGTCCAACAGCTCCATGCCCAACGCAGAGGCTCTCCTCAACAATGAGATCGACTGGCTTAAGAAAGTTAGGGTGAGTATGATTAATAAATACACACTGTATATCAATTAGTAGGCGGTTTCATTACGTATTAGTCAAAACATATTCTTTCACATGATTGGTAATAAGAGCTTCCGTTTCATTTTTTGAGAGGGGGGCGTTTCCAAAACTAATCTTTACCTTTAAGAGGCAAAACTAATATACTACTCTTGCTCCAGCTATAACTTGGATGAAGTTTAAAGCCGAGAACAATCGTTGCTGGAGCAAAAGTCACTTGGATATTACCAAAATATTTCTAATAATATTTTGTTGACCTTACTATATTTTGTTGGTATTAATAGAAAACTCATGGGTTTCGTGACCAGCAGGAATAATGGACGCTCTGTAATATTCTTGTCTTGTATTGTTATTGTGTCATTCCTGTCATCATTAACTCTTATCATGCCACAGGGCTAATCCCCATTGTGCCAAGCCCCTAATCCCCCGTGCCAAGATTATTTTGAGATAATCTGATTAACGTGATGGTTCTATGAATAGTGCGTGCGAAACACACAGCACAGTAGAATGATCATGAACAATAACTGCTATTACGAATGTTTGCAAGCATGCACAAGGCACTGAAGCAATGGCTCTCTCGCATGTACAAAGCACTATAACGGTAGCGTGCATGCAGCCTTATGGCAGCCTATGAGTTAATGTACTATCATTGATGATATTTACGATTACAGGATGGAGTGTTGACAACAGGAGAGTGTCTGTGTGAAGAGACTCTATTGGAGGGTCACCAAGGTATTACAAGAGAACTCTTGGCTTTCATGACGAGTGAGAAGAAGTTCCAGGTTGGATCCAAGAAAGATGGCTGCCAGCTCATCAAGGTCAGCTAATGTTTCCATTTTTTGTTCCAATATTTATCCATTGATCTGTCAAAAGATTAGTAAATGGGGGGGGGGGGGGGGGGGGCTGTAATGCATTTTTGCAGACGTTTGAGAATTCAGACTATTGTGTATGATTCTGAAATCTGATGATGAAAGAACCATAAAACAGGGGATAAAGGAGCACAATTTTTGTGTTTAATTGGGAGGTGATAGAGTTTACCAAATTGATACTAGTGCATTGTTAAAACCTAGGAACGTACAAGAGTTCCTGAAACCAGTGATGAATCATGAAAGACAATGTTTGTTCCCCATCTTCTCTCTGCAGGAGTTATTGGATGACTTCTTGTTCCCCGCATCAAAGATCGTCGTTCAGACGTTAAAGAATGGAGCAGAGACACCTCTAGACCCCGTCATTCCAGTGTGCACGACCCCACCCACGATAAACGCTGCTTTCGATCTCCTGGTGGCGCTCTGCATGAATTGTGTGCCGAACCTCAAGCTTGTCACAGATACGCTGACTGACATGTACTATTCAGGTTAGTCTTGTGTGGATTTTCATGGTGATTCAAAATTTGCATAGGTCACATTTGCTCCGACCTTTATTTCCTCAAATAAATTTGGGTTAGGGTTAGCACTGCAATTTCATTTAATGGAGGTCTTGAGTTAGGGTAAGGTATAATGTTTGGTCCAGGATTGAAGTTTAGGATTTGGTTAGTGTGGGATCTTGACAGGGGACCATTGCGGCTGGAGCATGCGTCATACAACCACATGTTAGATAGTAAGAACTGAGCTGGGGATGGTATTATATACATTGTTGCAAAGCATTTTGTCTGTTATCTATGAGATTCACAAACAGTTTACTGTAAATATGTAACAAAATAGATGAACTTAATTACTTAGTTCTTAGAACAAAATGAGAAAATGAATTTATTGAGACAATACTTTGTATTTTCCTGTAGTTCACAGAATTGTGGTATTTTTCATATGATGAAGAGTTGACTTTTTCCCACTACATTAATTGACTAACTCATATAATTCTTCTAACAAGGGGACTAACTTTAACTTTTCTAAGAGACTATCTTCTGTCCTATTTATGCCTAAACGTAGCTATCCAGGATTATAGTTAGACAGCTTTCGAGAATAAAGAGTTTATTTTATTTTTGTATCCAGCAGGTAATGATGCACCCTTGACAGAATGGGAGTATCTTCCTCCTGTCGGTCCAAGACCTAATAAAGGCTTTGTGGGACTGAAGAATGCTGGAGCAACGTGCTACATGAACTCAGTCTTACAACAGGTGAGTTAACACAAACAAAATAAACTTCTACTAACCTTAAAGGTAAAGACCAGTTCTGGTCATGCGATTGCATTGTGAGAGAAACCGATCAAAAAAGGTTGTCATCTAGCATACTGGTGTGTACTGCAAGGTTCTGGAGTCGCCAAAATGATAAGAAATTTGGCCCGGTCTTGGTAAAGTTACAGGCACTTTACACAGAAAGATGTATATGGGACTACGCGACACATGCGCGATATCTATCCAGTTCGGATAGATATAATGATTTACAACATATATCAATTAGTAGGCGGTTTCCCCGCAAAATTTGTATCATCATGTATTAGTCAAAACATATTCTTTCACATGATTGGTAATAAGAGCTTCCATTTCATTTTTTGAACTGGTGGGTGATCTTTTTGTCTACTCCAATAAACTTTCTCAAGTATAATTATTCTTTGCACAATATCTTGCTGTCTGCTATGTTCAGATCACTGTCTCTACTATAAATATACGCAAATGTTGGCTTGGACATTGAGATTATCTCTCAAATCTGTTATGGTTTACAACATTTTAAATTTCATGCTGTACCTCATATATCTTACAAAATTGTAGATAAACATAAATTTGTTTTAAAAATTAAAAAAAAAAAATGTTGATTGATGTATTGATACTCCCCCCCCCTAGATATACATGGTTCCTGAGATAAGAAGAGCAGTCCTGTCAGCAGAGGGCGCTATCATAGATACCGAGGACGACTTCTACAATGACGAGAAACAAGATAATGAGGTATTTTGTTACCTTTAAAATTTGTGTAATTTTCCAAAGTCATTTTTATGGGCAATAGGGGGATCTTCATTGTATTTTAAATAGATGTCACTCATATTGAAGACAGCCATTAGTCTGTCATTTTTGCATGAAAACAATTATTCCCTCCATTGGGTTACAAGTCCATGAACCTGTTCTTATCAAAATAGTTTTATGAGAATTGTATTATTATTATTTCAATATTTGATAGTAAATGCTTCTCTGATATTGAATGAAATAATTTGTGTAGAAGATAAATTCTCCAAGTGTGTAATTTCTCAAGTGGCATGTGCAAATGATGCAAGTTTTTTTTTAATGATTATCAAGTTGGGAGGCACTAGAGTATGAAAATATTGGGCAAGTACTTACAGGATTTATATACAATTTTGTTTAAATTGTTTCCTTGGACAGAGTAACATAGACATTGTAGAATCGGAGGTAGGTAGCTCTGTGATAGAAGAAGGCCCTCCCATGAGCAAACAGGAGGAGACGAAGGAGTACAACCTTGGTGTCTTGAAGCATGTCCAAGCCATCTTTGGTCACCTAGCAGAGAGCAAACTCCAGTACTATGTACCTAGGGGATTCTGGAAGCACTTCAAGTAAGTCTCTAAAGACTACCAACGTCTTTTATTTCAAATTGCCATTATTCATGAAACAGGTGTCACCGAGCCTTTTAGGTGTTGTGCATAGCTCTAAAGACTACCAAAGTCTTTTACCCTATTTGCCGGCGTAAAGGCCGCAGTAATTTTTGGAAGAAAAAATATCAAAAAGTCTGGGTGCGACCTTTGCGCAACAACTAAAAATTCAGCGGTTAAAACAGCACATCCATTTGTACATATGGGACTACAATGACTTTACAATGGTACAGGACATTTTTAGAATAACTCCACACATCTTACCGACAAATTTCATGTTGCATTGTTGACATGAAGACGATACTGTATTTCCAATCGCCATTATGAAACTTGACTCATGAAACAGGTGTAAGAGGAACGGTATCATTTGCAGAATTTTGAGTTAAAGTGTGTAAAAGTTCATGTTCTTTGTAATGTATTACAGATCAACACAATTTTTGACATATAAGACTTATCCCCCAAAATGCTCAAATCTTGAGATTGAGAAATGTAATGTACTGTTTATGCTGGTGATATAAAATACTCATTTCATTCTTATTTTTGAATGGACCAGGTAATGAATGTTGAATTGTGGGAGTCCCTCCTCGACTGTGAAATTGGTTATTAGATTTTGTGCTTTAAAAAAGGGCAAAAAAGGCATTAGTGATTGATCAATTTAGTGCATTATAAGGGATTCTCCAACTTACACAATAAACATGAAAATTAAAATACAATTTTATTTCAAACAAAAAGTGTATAGTTGACCCTAAGCCCTGTCTACTGCCATATTCCTATCTGATTTGTGTTCCAGTCAGATTGGCTGGCAAGTCTAAACCTATAAGACAAGCATAATGCTCTGTCTGTCAATACCTTTCTGCTTGCATCATAACATTAGTTTCCAACAAAAATTGGATACCTGATCCTAACCCTTGCCTTACCATGATTTCCGTACCCTCTCAGATTAGGCGGTGAGCCTGTGAACCTTCGAGAACAGCATGATGCTTTAGAGTTCTTCAACAGTCTGGTAGACAGCCTAGACGAGGCGCTCAAAGCTCATGGAGCCAATGCAGTCTTCGCCAAAGTACTGGGTGGCTCCTATGCAGATCAAATGATATGCAAAGATTGTCCTCATAGGTAAGTCATCCTCGTTGGCCAGGCCAGAATTCAGGAAAGTGGTTTATTTTAACCCATAGTTTAAACCTATCATAAGTGTGGTGCATGTATGCATGACCTTGTGTCTGATGAACAGGCAATATATACTAGATAATCAACAACAAAAATTGATATTAACTATGTATAACATGGAGATCCATATCAATAAAAAAAACCATCATGTTAAAATATTCTGTTACAGGTATTCTAGAGAATCAATGTTTACGACGTTGAACGTGGACATTCGCAACAATCAGAACCTGCTAGACTCCCTGGAGCAGTTTGTCAAGGGAGATTTACTGGAAGGGGACAACGCATATCGATGTGAAAAGTGCAACAAAAAGGTATTTATGCGTTAGCATTAGGATGTTGTCTCTGATATTTTATAGAGGAAGTCTGTTCCTGTTCTATCGTTCGCCCATACTCTGCCATGTGCACCATTTGTTATTTTCCTGATTTGTACATTTCTTCAAATTCTTGGATACAGTTATCTGGCACAAATTTTTCAATGCCTTGTATTCATAAAGGTAGCCTCGGTGTACACCCTTACCCTGACACATATTTTGCCTTCATGTAATGATTGTATCTATTTTGATATGTATTTTGTTGTAAAATCATAATTATGTGTGCGGTATGTACGTTATAAAGAGCTTTACATTTGATGCTCCATGAATCAGTGTACACATTCAAATCAAGTTAAATTTCATCTGTCTTTATGAGTAAGAGCCTTTCTCATATACCTGCGAGGTGTTTCACAAAGATTTTAAGTCGAACTTAACTCTAAGTTGGACTTAAATATTATGGAGAGCCATTTGTAGCCTTATAATAATATATAGTCAAAAGCGAAAATTGAAGTATTTTAGACTTTTTATAAATTCCACATCAAGAACATGAAATCTCCCATGATAATAGAAAATATGAATGATTTGAATCAACATTTTATGCCTTATATAATAATTTTTATAAAAATATTTTCCTAGATGCTAACGGCTTTCCATAGTTTTTAAGTCCAACTTAGAGATAAGTTCAACTTAGGATCTTTGTGGAACACCCCCCTGTTCATTAAAGGGTATGAGGGAAGTGTGTAAGGGTTTTCAATTTGTTTTTTATCTGTCGTGAAGGTGGACACTGTCAAACGCATGTGCATCAAGAGGCTACCAAAGGTCCTTGCAATTCAGCTCAAGAGATTTGACTATGACTGGGAACGGTAAGTCTTGAAGGGATCCGGTAACTTTGCCTTAGATCCTTTAAAAAAATCCTTGATTTAGCTCATGCTGCAATGATAATTTTAAAACCTTTAGGTCAGTCAGGAACCCAATGACTTTTACAAGCCGATCGCCTGTCAGATTATCAAGATATTTATGATTGAAAATCAAAATCAAATTTTGCGTTTGCCAAACGGTTTTCATAACACTACAGTCTATTGGGTAAAAACAAGTATGGTAAAACCGGTCACTCAAAGGTTATTACTTTTTATGCCTCCGTTACGAAGTAGCCGGAGGCATTATGTTTTCGGGTTGTCCGTCCGTCCGTACGTACGTACGTACGTCCGTACGTCCCGTTCTCGTGATCGCGTTATCTGAAGAACCAATTGATGGATTCCTGCCAAACTTTGGTCATGTATGTATCTTGCAGAGCCGATGAACTGATTAGATTTTGGGGTCATGAGGTCAAAGGTCAAAGGTCACAGGGCTCATTATGTATGCAAAAACAGCTTGTGATCGCGTTATCTGAAGAACCCATTGATGGATTACTGCCAAACTTTGGTCATGTATGTATCTTGCAGAGCCGATGAAGTGATTAGATTTTGGGGTCACGAGGTCAAAGGTCACAGGGCTCATTATGTATGCAAAAACAGCTTGTGATCGGGTTATCTCAAGAACCGATTGATGGATTCCTGCCAAACTTAGATCATGTATGTTACTTGCAAAGCCGATGAACTGATTAGATTTTGGGGTCATGAGGTCAAGGTCAAAGGTCATGCGGCTCATTATGTATGCAAAAATAGCTTTTGATCGCATTATCATTAGAACAGATTGATGGATTCCTGCCAAACTTAGATCATGTATGTATCTTGCAGAGCCAATGAACTGAGTAGATTCTTGGGTCATGAGGTCAAAGGTCAAAGGTCATGGGCTCATTATGTATGCAAAAATAGCTTGTGAACGCATTCTCATTAGAACTGACAGATGGATTACTATTTAACTTGGGACATCTTGCAGAGCCAATGAACTGAGTAGATGTTAGGGTCATGAGGTCAAAGATCAAAGGGTCATATATGTATATGAGAAATTGCTTGTAATCACGATATTCTGAGAACCTGTTAATGGATTACAATTGAGCTTGAATTTGAAAAATTTCTTCTGTTTTGGTTTGTAAAATTGCTCTATGACGGAGGCATCATTTCGACTGCGCGCAGTCGAATTCCATCTAGTTTGAGGCACTTCTTGATCATTTTGAAGCGCTTCAATATAGCACCATATCACAGACATTGATAACACGTAGGGCTGTGGATCTCAGATTTAACATTGCTAAACGATCCCTTTAATCACCATATCACAATTGCATCGATCCATTTTCAAGATTGGGGGAGGAGACGAATACATCAGATGCATATGCTCAGTCATGTACACTGTTGATAATAAATTTATTATAATAATATGTCCACTTAAATACCTTGTAGAAATGTACTCTACTGTGCTTAACAAACCATTACAATATTACATTGGCTTTAGCCCAGCTACCATAAGGTACTCTGGCATTCAAGGTGTTTCTTCTTACTGGGAAAACAGTTACTTCACCTGGATTGAGGCTTGCAAATGTAGATTAATGTTTTGTCAAAGGCAACACAAATTTGAACCTAGTAATAATGATAATAGTAATACATCAGATTTGTAAGGCGCCAAATTCACTTGACAATCAAATGCTCAAGGCGCAGCTCGTGCGAAAGATGAAATACATGATAAATATACAAATGTGCAATCGAAAAGGTACAGACATGAAAGGTAATGGTAATCAATTACAGGCTAAATTTAACGGATATTTCTTAAGATTATTTTTTAACACTTCACCAGAACTGCTATTTTTAATTCATTGAGGGAGAGTATTTCAGTGTGTTTCATGGTTAGTAATGTAGCCACTAGACCACAACACCTCTCTCTGTTTAGTGGGGGAGGAAGCTCAATGAATCCCCAAGTTTGACCCCCCCCCCCCCCCCCCCCCCCCCCCCCCCCTCCTGCCTTTCTCCTGTGCTGAAGGTTCGACTTTAAAGATTGGGTCATGAAAGAATTTTTTGCCAGTATCTGTATTTTCTGCTTTCTGCAAATTAAGTGAATTGGAATTCCAGCACACCAGGGAGAAGGGTGGGGTCGGCATGGAAACCTTGGGCGATCGCCGTAGACAGGTTTGACTGTACATGTATTGACAAACCATTCTCTTTTCTTGTCTTTTATCTCTACAGGGAATGTGCAATAAAGTTCAATGACTATTTTGAGTTTCCCAAAGAATTTGACATGGATCCTTACACGGTAGAAGGGCTAGCAAAAATAGAAGGTGAGTCACCATGCTGATGGAAGAGAAACTTAAACAATCAGAATCACTGTTGAAGTTCAAGAGTGCTAGAGATATAGCTTGATAGACACAAGTGCAGTTGTTACTAATGATTAATGATTATACATATTTGTAAGGTGTCATCTATTAAAATCTTCTATTCCAAGGTGCAAACAATTGAAATATCTCTTGCAGTACTACTCTCCAGAGGAATATGATGAGTTCCTTTCAGAACTACACTCTTCAACTTCTCTGTAGAACTTTCTCAGTCTTGATCACTCTTCCCTTTCCTTTTCTCTTTCCATTTCATCCAATGCTTGGTGTAAACAATAACAAACAGTAGTCTTTCGTGAGTGTTAAATTTAATTTGATTTCATTCCATCAATATCTCTTTCCCTATCTTTTGTTATCTTTTACTTTGATTAATTTAATTCCTCCAAATAATAATGATAATAAATAATGATGATAGTGGGTTGTTGTATAGTGCTCATATCTCTCAAATATGACACTCCTGGCGCTCCACAATTATTACCCCAGCTTTAGCATGGCTACCATTATGGCGCTCTAGCATTTCAAGGAATTCATTCCTACCAGGTCACCATTTACTTGATGATGATGATTCACAGCATTTGTATGGCGCCATATATCTGCTTAAAAAAACATTCAAAGGCATGAGCTCCTCCAATAAAGTTAGCATTTAAATTTCGGAAGGAAGATGTGACTTGACCTGGGTCAAGTGTAGCAAATGTAGATAGATACCAGGATTATTTCTAAGGCTACCACATGATGTTAATGAAAGCCTCAATTTGTGAGTATCAATGTTAACAATTCAAAGAAAACAACTCACTCTTTTCTGTAAATGGGAAATTGGAAAATAGGTTAGAAACAGTGTCCTGTTCCATGCTCCAGGACAGTTTCTCCTGACATAATAATGGGATGTAATGTAACACCTAAGCCTTCCTTATATTTCCATGAAATCAAACGTTTGTGCTTTCATCTTTCTTGACTTCAGGCGAGATCATCGCGGATGATGAGAGGGAGAACAGCGAGGAGGAAGAAGAAGGAAGCTCCAGGAGCACCAAGTATAGATTAGTAGGAGTGGTTGTACATAGCGGACAGGCCAGTGGAGGACACTACTACTCATACATTCTACATAGGTAAGAAAATTATGTCTTGAAGACAATCGTTAAAAGGTCTTACTATAGCCTCCAGGAGCACCAAGTATAGATTAGTAGGGGTGGTTGTACATAGCGGGCAGGCCAGTGGAGGACACTACTACTCATACATTCTACATAGGTAAGAACATTATGTCTTCAAGACAATCGTTAAATGGTCTTACTATAGCCTCCAGGAGCACCAAGTATAGACTAGTAGGAGTGGTTGTACATAGCGGACATGCCAGTGGAGGACACTACTACTCATACATTCTACATAGGTAAGAAAAGGTCCAGGTCAAACCCTGGCCGGACTTGTGTCAGGAGGTGAATTAGTTTTGTGCTTGATTGACCAAAGCCAATTCAAGTTGTGTTATATTTGCATGAGTGAGATTATTCACAGCGAGCTGTGTCTCGTTTCTGCTGCAGTTAGGCTCCAAGTCAGCTTGTGTGTCCAAACTTTCTTTTCAAATACGGCTGAAGATGAATCGTGCAGTGAACTTATTATATAAGGTTGTTTAAAGTTAAAGACCAGTTTTTGAAACGCACCCCTCTCAAAATATGACATGGAAGCTCTTATTACCAATCATGTGAAAGAATATGTTTTGACTAGTATGTGATGATACAAATTTTGCTGAGAAACCGCCTACTAATTGATATATTTGGTAAATTATTATATCTATTTGGACCTGATAGATCTCGCGCGCATTTCGCATAGTCCCATATACATCTTACTGTGTACAGTGCTTGTAACTTTACCAAGACTGGGCCAATTTTCTTATCATTTTGATGATTCCAGAACCTTGCAGTACACATCAATACTTATATGCTAGATGATCAACCTTTAATGATCGATTCCACAACGTTTCTTTCTCAATACAATCCCATGACCACAACTAGTCTTTAGCTTTAATCTCTCTCTCTTTGTTTGATTTGCCTTTCAGGAATGGTGGTGATGGTAACCAGCAGGGTAAATGGTACAAGTTTGATGATGGAGAAGTCACAGAGTGTCGGATGGAAGATGATGAGGTCAGTTGAACAGAAGTCTTCCCCCAAAATAATATGGTTTTGTTAAAAGCAGATGAATGAGAGAATCAGATAATTTATTTTTTATTTATTGAAATATATTTATTCAGGATAACAAGAATCACATATACATTGTAGATATAAAATCTGTTTTACATCATGGTCCTGAACAGGATAAGTAAATGTTTGAGGTTATAGAGAGTAAGAAATGCAAATACTAATTATCAACTCTGATGCACCTTCAAGCACCTCTCCCATTTCCTTTGTACAAACAATTTCAAATATTTCCCCCTTTTTCATGGTTGATGATAAAGATATTAAGTGTTCTCAGAGAGGCTGTGTGTAAAAACGTGTGTTCAATGATATATGTATTGAAGTACATGAGTTAACACCCTTCTGGCTCCAAAAGGGGACCCGTTTCACAAAGCCTTTTTTCAATGACAAATTACAAAAATCAGTGACAAATCTGTTGATAACCAATCAGAAGCAAGGATTTCAGTAGCTTATAACAAAAACTGTCATTTGTCACTGATGACAAGTTTTGTGAAATGCCTCCCTGATGTTATCCAGGTATCATGAAATATTCTCCTATTGTATGTGAATGAGCGGTTCATGATGTTGTAACCTATGTTACGGTGATAATTGTAATGATTTCTTCTCCCTACAGGAGATGAAGAACCAGTGTTTTGGCGGAGAGTTCATGGGTGAGGTCTTTGATCACATGCTCAAGAGGTAAGTACCATGTGACCGACCAGTAGTATCATGTGACCTCTCAGTAGTATCATGTGACCTCCCAGTAGTATCATGTGACCTCCCAGTAGTATCATGTGACCTCCCAGTAGTATCATGTGACCTCCCAGTACTTCTACTGTCATAAGAAGTACATTCCTTCTCTATTTTCCATGGAACAAGGTGTTCTCAATTGAACATAGTGTGTTGCAGAGTATTTTTCTTACATGTACATCTTTCATGAGTAGTACTCAACCTTGTCAAATCCTTGTCAGTTTCATGAACTCTACAATACATACCTTGCTCATTGCCTTTACCTCCTGTAATGTAACTGTACTTCTTATTTAAAAGCATTTGTTTAACCCTAAAAAGATTAGGTTTATTTTGGGGCTTTCTCAGCTGGGAACTTGGTCATGGAGTAAAGACAAGTTATGAAACTTGGCATATTGATAAGGCATCTTGAAGCGAATGAGCCAATAAAGTTTCATATCCATCTCTTGAACGGTTTTTGTATGAGTGCTACTTAACTATTCAGATATTCACATTTCAACAATTTTACATTGTGTACTATGCATAAGGGGAAACGTTTATTGGAACTCATTATAACTTGTAAAGTGTTTTGTTTCTCTCTCTCTCTCTCGTTCTGCTGATCATGTAAGATGCAGAACAAGGGACAGAACGGAGGCGTTTCACAAAACCTTTTTTCAATGACAAATTTTAAAAATCAGTGACAAATCTGCTGATAACCAATCAGAAGCAAGGATTTCAGTAGCTTATAACACAAACTGTCATTTGTCACTGATGACAAGTTTTGTGAAACGCCCCCCTGGGTGGAATACCATATCACAGGATGGACATTACATTTAAGAAACAAGATATTAAAGAGATTACAGTAAAGATAATGAGACAAATTTATACAACCTAATACTGTGTTTCTACCAGATGGATAGATTAGACTTGGTATCACCTGTATAATGTTTTGCCTCTCTCTCTCTCTCCCCCTCTCTCTCTCCCCCCCCCCCTCTCTCTCTCTGCCTCTCCCTCTGCCTCTCTGTCTGTCTGTCTGTCTCTCTCTCTCTCTCTCTCCGCTAATCATATAGAATGTCGTACAGAAGACAGAAGAGATGGTGGAATGCCTACATCTTGCTCTATGAGAGGATGGACAACAACAAGAAAGAACTGGACAAAGAGTTTGAAGGAATCACAATAGGTAAGGCAATAGTAATCTATTATTTTTGAACAGCGCATTTTAGGTTATGATATAACATCCTGTGCTTTTCCTAAAGGGGTGGGATATTATTGCTTAACCTCTTGTAGCCATCATCGGCTCTCATTGCATTTAGTAGACTTTCTGCAGTTGTATTCTTTATGCTACACAGGGCTATGGAACACTGGACTTTGCATGCTGAGTTCCCTTGTAAATTCTTTTTACCTCATTTTAATTGATATTCCTAATAAAGAGGAAAAAATTGACAGCAGCTTAAAAGCTTAGAATTGTTAAGATCTTGTTGCAAACAGAAGCCAAAGATTTTTTTTTTTGGGGGGGGGGGGGGGTGGGAGGGGGAAGGGGCTTACAATGGCATATACTCCTTTGAAAAGAAGCAATGTATGTGAAATCATTCTCATTTTGATGAAATCCTTTTTACTCTTTATTTCTTCAGCACCCAAGATGCTGTACAAGATGCCTCCGGCCATCCAGCGCAGTGTCCGCAAGCAGAACATCCAGTTCATGCACAGTCGCATGCAGTACAGTCCAGAGTACTTCCAGTTCGTCCGGAAGCTGGTCACCTGTAACGCAGGCCTCTTCAGTCCCCCACAGGGTCAGGAACTGCAGCTGGTAAGTCCCTCGGATAGGATGTACAGCTGTAGATTCCTTTGTTGCTTATCACTATATAACAGTCCATGAATCCACACATTCCAGCTGAAAGATAAAGTTGAGTTCTGGTCAAGGGGCCTGCTGATGGGCCATCCTGCCTATAAATAATGTCCAAACCTCAATTTTACATCATATCAAATGCGTAATGCAGGCGAGACCGCCAAGAGCGTTTCCCTTGTTAAGTGTAGACATGAATTTTATCCGTTGTGCTTGTTTATAACTTTTGCAGACGACGGAGTCAGAAGAACTAGCCATGCTTAGTATTCAGCTGGCTTCACGGTTCCTCTTCACTGTTGGACTTCATACCAAGAAGACGCTTCGGTATGTATTCATAAAGGACCGGTCACACCGGCCCTAACAATGATCATACAGTCAAACCTGTCTATAGCAACCGCCCAAGGGAAACACAAAAAGTTGTCTTTGTAGACAGGTGGTCTTTGTAGACAGGTTCCTTTAGTACATGTTTCAATGAGAAACCATTGCATGATGACATCATTGTAATCGGAATGTTGGGTCATGCATATAAATTTTTTCTAGTTAAGCAGTTAAGTTTAGTAGTATTTTGCTTATTATCAACTAAAATTGAATCTGATGATTTTTTTATTTTTTATTTTTGCATTGACCAACATTTTTTAATGATCTTTTACAGAGGTCCAGCCAACGACTGGTATGATGCCCTCTACATTCTGTTGAGGGTTAGTAAGATGGTACGAAGATGGTTTGCTCAGAACATGCTCTTCTCAGAACCTGCCAGGTTCTCAGAGTATCTTCTAGACTGTCCCAGCTCAGAGGTGAGTTCAACCTGCCTCCTGCTTATTTGTTCCCCTCTTCCCCTTTTTTTTTTCTTTTTTTTTTTTCTTGAATTTCTGTCTCTTCTTCTCTCTCATCTCCACCTGGTTTCATTACTTTGCTCTCTCTTTCTCTTCTCCCCTTCCATCATCCTCTCTCCCTCTCTCTCCCTCCCCCTCTCTCTCCCTCCCACTCTCTCTCTCTCTCTCTCTCTCTCTCTCACCCAGCTCTGACCCGAGTTCAAGACGACCCCAATACAATGAAGCACTTAAAATGACTTCAGGTTGATTTCTTGAAAGCCTTTATGATCTTGTTGATATGAAAGTGGATCATTCTTTTCATCTTTCCCTCCTCTCCCTTCCCTACTTCAGGTGAGGAACGCATTTGCCAAAGTGATTGTCATCCTAGCTCACTTCTCACAGCAAGACGGAGCATTCCAATCATCCTTGCAAGGTAACTTTGGAAAAAACGTTAGCAGTACCCGTTTCAATAAAATTGGGATGTCTTTGAAAATGGCACCAATAACTGTGCATAAGATGTTGATTAGGAAAAAGGTAATAGATTATTGTACAAATAATACACAGATATGAGTGCGTTATAGTCGATGCAGCGCATGAGGGTATTCACTATGGTGCAATAAAATTCATGAGGCGTAGCTGAGTGTATTTCATGTCATTGTGAATACCTGAATAGCGCTGCATCGCCCTAACGTCACGAACGAAAACCTGTGTATATTTTGTTTCTATAAAATGGGTTGACAATCTTACTTAGCAAGGCCATAAGATGTCTCATCGCAACCTTCATCCACGGTTGTTATCACCAAAATGCACCCCATGCAGATGGTACCGTGCATATAGTAAAAAATAGTGCACGGTCACGTGATCCATTTTGAGGCTTCTCATTGGCTACATTCTTGAACCCATTTTACAATGTATGATATCATCAAAATGGAAAAGGTTTTTGAATGTAGGAAATGCAGGAGCCCAGATTTCAAATGTATGATTAGAAAGTTATATTGATGGGACATGAGAAATGATGGTGATACACAGTATTTATATGGCACCGTATTTCTGTATAAGAAATAATCAAGGATGCTGGAACTACCAGACCATTCAATGCATATAAACACCGTTGAAATCCCACCGATTCAAGAAGTAAACATTTCTTTCTTGCAATTACAGGATCAACATCACCAGATAGCTCTACGACGCTAAGCAATCACCTCTTGAGAGCGGTGCTAGATCTACTGAAGAAGGAGGTGTCGGAACACGGTAGACACCTGACGCAGTACTTTCAACTGTTCCAGATGTATGCCAATCTGGGAGTCGTTGAGGTAAGTGCACATGGTGATCCTTCACTCTGGAGGCGATTTTTTATAACCTTATTTTGTCATATTTGTAGGGTTAGGGTTAGGATTGCAATTGGTATTAGGTCCTGTTTAAGGTTAGGGTTAGGATTAGGCCATGTAATCTTCAGTTCGTGATTGATGTGAAGAATTCAGTTAGCGTTGGATATTGACCATCTGGTTATTGTGGCCAGAGCTATTAAAACATACTAATCATATATCAATTGCAGTCAAGGTTGAGTCTTTGCAGGGTCATTGCAGGGTCATTGCAGGGTCATTGCAGGGTCATTGCAGGGTCATTGTGGGGTCATTGCAGGGTCATTGCAGGGTCTTTGCAGGGTCATTGCAGGGTCATTGCAGGGTCATTGCAGGGTCTTGGCAGGGTTACAGATATATAATTCCAAAGTGGACCACAACTTCTTTGGATGCTTCAATCAAAACAAAAATTCTTCGATACATCTGGGGGGGGGGGGTGTTTCACAAAGATTCTATGTCAAACTTAACTCTAAACTGGACTTAAATATTATGGAGAGCCATTTGTAGCCTTATAATGAAATCTATTCAAAAGCGAAAAATTTAAGTATTTTAGACTTTTCATAAATTCAACATCAAGAACATGAAATCTCCCATGATAATAGAAAATATGAATGATTCGAATCAACATTTTATGCCTTTTAAAATAACTTTTACAAAATATTTTCAAGGATGCTAACGGCTTTCCATAATTGTTAAGTCCAACTTAGAGATAAGTTCAACTTAGGATCTTTGTGAAACACCCCCCTGTTGCAGGAAAAAAAGCATGCCTAAAATTTGTTATGTTGAATGACTACATGTGTAAAGATGCCATATTGATCAATATTTTAAAATGTATATATTTATGTTATTTTTAATACTTTGTTTGCCTTATTGCAGAGAACACAACTTCTAAAGTTGAACGTTCCTGCCACCTTCATGCTGGTGGCCCTAGATGAGGGTCCTGGTCCACCTATCAAGTACCAGTACGCTGAGCTGAGCAAGCTCTACTCTGTGGTCTCCCTTCTCATCAGATGCTGTGATGTCACCTCTAGGACAAAGTCATCAATGGCGGTAAGTCCATCAGCTTCTCAACCCAAGTGTTAACAGTCGGTGGCTATCTGGTAGGATTCATTTCTAATTCATTGCATAATTTATGTGCCAAGAAAGAAGGAAGTAGACCCCTGGTGATAGTTTGGTAAATGCTCTTCAACCCTCACATGAAAGGTTCTGGGGTTGATCTGTGTCGGGTATTTTTGTCGTTGGTTGACCTGCCATTGTTAACTCCAACTAAAGTCAATCTTAGTCTTTATGAAACGCCCCCCATGTCATTATTTTATTTCTTCTTGAGAAAAAATGAAGAGTTATGATTCCTGTCTGCTCCCCAGGAAGTGGAAAATGTGCATACTTTGTGTGCGGGTAAGCCTGAATCCGATGACCGGGGTAATAATATATCTGTAAAGCGCATAGGAACATCGTTGGATCGATGTATCGAGTGCTATATAAACACAGAATATTATTATTATTATTATTATTATCTATCCAGGGTGTGAATCCTCTCCCCAACCCTCATGGTGATCACATGTGCTCCAAGCCTATCATGCCCATCCAGGCACAGGTAGCAGACCTTCTATTCTCACGAGGGGCGTACATCAAGAAACTCATCGAGGACTGCAATAACTCAGAGGAGACGCCCAAGCTTCTCAAAGTAAGTATTTGCACTCTCGCAAACAATGCCTCCTGTTCATCCAAGCGTGAACACATACCACACAAAAATGATACCAAATTATTTGGGATAAAACACTCTTTCATAAGATGTATAATAATTTACTATTCATAGATGATTTTTTTAAATAACTAGCAATTTTCTAGGTGTACTTTTTTGACTCACACAGTAAAGTACCGAGGCTGTGACATCATAAAAATCTCTTTTGGGAATTTCTCAATTTTTTCTTCATTTTCTGAATGAGCATCAAAAATAATGTCCGAACGTTGAAAACCAATTGTTGAATATATATAATTGAATAGTATTGGCTGAGATATGACCATCTGAATAAATAGATGTCCTATAGGAACTCAGTGTTATATTGCTCTGACTCGTACTGTTATGAACCAGAGCAATGCTTTTGGATTATGCATTTATCTCTAATAGCTTAGTATCTAATGGATTTAACCCCAAAAGGCCAGCAGCATATTTTAGTTGACTGTCACCTCGATAGGGGCAGATATTTTATTTTCATGAGCAAATCTCATTTGACTTTGTTTCCTTCCTTCCTTGCTTGTCCTGTGCCTACGTAGTTCTGCAGCTGGGAGAACCCTAACTTCACTCTGGTGGTCCTAGGTGAACTCCTGTGGCAGGTGGCCTACTCCTACACCTATGAGCTCAGACCTTACATGGATCTTCTACTACAGATCCTACTCCTACAAGACTCCTGGCAGAACCATCGCATCCTCAACGCCCTCAAAGGTAGGTCAGGAGTCAGTCATCTGCTTTCTTTCTTATTTCTGCAGAGCCCATGGAGGTTCAGAGTATCCCAGACCCAAAGGTCTATATGAATCAGCTGTGTGCCCCCAAAAGGGCATCAATCATTAACATATTTTACTCTTACATTCCTTTATGAATGAAAATTAAAAAGTGAATCCCCCCCCCCCCCCTCCCCTTAAAAGATGACATTTTGTATATTTCAGATAGATATGGAAATTAAAATGAATTTAATCTTACTAACTGAGGTTGTGAATAACGTTATGTACATGTATTTGAATATTTAATATTATAGGGCATTGTGAGCTTTCTGGGCTCTAACCTTGATTTCATCAAAGATAAGGGTTATGTGCTGTTGGGTTTTAGATAGGTTTACAAAGCTGGAATTATTCGGTTTTTTTTCCCTCAATATTACGGTAGTACGTTTTTTCTTCATAAAATACGTTTGTTAAATTCCAATTTCATTTTCATTTCATTTCATTTCTTTATTGTGTCCATATAGGATAATTGTTTATATGCACATGAACAATCTTGCTTCAACATATGAACATAGGAACAACATATAATTGACATTCATAGGGCCTGTTTTAGTATACATTTGATATAATATACATGGTCATGATGAATATACAAACAAATACATTTAAATACTCTTTCTTCTTCTTCTTCTTCTTCTTCTCTCTTTCTTCTTACATACCCTCCATTTTTTTAAATTCTTATATGTTCTAATCTGAAGTAGGTATTTTTTGTTAAAAATTATTTCTTGATATGGTATAACAGTAGGGGTACAACAGTAAAGTAAGTATACTAAAACAATATATATATTTGTGTAACATGTCAATGAGGGTATTTTGCATGGTTTTCACATTCTCTATTCTTTACTGGGTTTCATTAACTACTCTTATGGAAAGTGGAATGAATGAATTAATGCGGCGACTAGTTCTTGCTTTAACAGATCTCAATCTTCGTCCGCTTCTCAGGTGTATGTACTGGTCATTAAGGGGGTGGGTAAGATCAGACATAATGGATAGGGCCTTAGATACTACTCTTTCCTTACAGACTTCATCTAGGTCAACAGTATGGTTCATTATTTTGCTGGCTTGTTTTACAACCCTCCTCAGCTTTTGTTTGTCACTTTGCCTTGCATTGTTAAACCAGATAATGGAATCAAATGTAATAGTACTCTGAATTATCGACTGGTAAAAGAGAAACGGAATTCTATCGTTCACATGAAAGTACTTCAACTTTCTAAGAAAATATAAGTGCTGGTTGCATTTTGTTAGTGTGCGCTTTGACTTGTCTTCCCAAGACAGCTTATTGTCGATTTCTGTACCTAGGTATCTATAACTGTCAACATTCTCAATGGTATCATCATTAAAGTATACAGGTCTATCAATGGGTTCAAAAGCTTTCTTTTGCCTAAAGTCAAAAACAATTTCTTTTGTTTTCTTTGAGTTCAGCAGTAAATAGTTTTCCTTACACCAATTTTCGAACATGGAAATGGTAGCTCTGTAATTAAGTTCATTTTCAGTTTCAATCAATCCTACTGTTAATGGTATGTGTACAATATTTATTGTGTATGTTATGTACGGAAGGAAAAGGGGGTGCACGGTTCTAACAAATACCAGCTCTTCGCCTTTTGTTTGCTTGAAATTCCTTTTTTCTTGCCATCATGGTTCTTTTTTGGGGTTGCTCAAGGTTGGCAGCTCTGGGTTTAGGGTCAGAAGAAGGGTTAGGGTAAGCATTTATCCAGGGTTGAAGTTAGGAATTTTGATTGTAGAAATAATTGGCACTGAGAAATTGTCACAGGAGGTCAGGAGCATGTGCTTATTGATCAATGTGTTTCTCTGTTCTCATATCAGGAATCCCAGATGATCGGGACGGTCTTTTTGATACGATCCAGCGGTCCAAGACGCACTACCAGAAGCGAGCGTACCAATGCATCAAGTGCATGGTTGCACTCTTCAGTAACTGTGAGGCGGCACACAGACTGCTCCAGTCGCACGGTGATCTCAAGAGAAAGTGGAACTGGGCGGTGGAATGGCTAGGAGATGAACTAGACAGGGTAAGTCAGGAGTAAAGGAATTACAATACATTACATTTCTGTAGTGCTTAGTTCAAAAGCTTCTAAGCTTTTTATAGACTGGTTTATCAAGGGCATGGTAGCAACAAGGCATTTGAATTTGTATTCAACTCCTTGAGGTTCATAAATGAATTACCAAGAATGGATGTAAAGGTCATGAGGTATTGTTTTTGGAAAAAAAAGGTAATTTTTGTTAGTCCATATACATTTTTTTATCACTTGTAATTGTTGGACAGGCAAGAGTGGCTGCTCTGCGTGCCCATGCCTGGCCTATTAAATGAGCAAAGAGTGGCCCACTTGGGATACTACTTAAACACCGTTTTGTATACAAACAAAGGTTTACAGTCTATTTAAACCAGCTCGTTGATCTCACATTCTTATTCATATTGTCCAGAAACCTCGTGAGTCTTCTCATTCTATGATATATCCCAAGTTGGCCACCCAATATTCAAATGTGCATCTTCTTTTTTATCTTCATATATCAAATTGGAATCCAACTACATTTTACCACATACATCTGTGAATCTTGATGTACACCCCTCTTTATTTTTCTTTCTCTCTCTCTCTCTCTCTCTCTCTCTCACTCTCTTTCCCCTTTTACCAATATTTGTTCCTCCGTATTCGTATTATTATGTATCCATTGAGGGTAGTCATGCTATCAAGCTTTGCTTACTTTTTCAACCCTCCTGTTTGATGTTTTTGATTAGCTACAGCCAGCCTTACTTTATTTGATATTATACTCTTTTGAAATGTATAAAATTTGCAGTGGTTTGTTTGTTATATATTTGTAAAAATGCAAAAGAAAAAGATAATCAAACAGAAATAAATCAAATCAAATCAAATCAAATCAAAAGAATAAGAACAAAAAGGTCAGCTCTGACTAGGCTTTGTTGAAACCAGTATAAGTCATTGATCTTTCTCAAATTCCCTATTTTGATCAAATTGTATTTCATATCATTCTTCATTTGTGTATTTTATCTTTGACCGTCTAAAGAGACCCTACTCTGGCAACACGCAGTATACATACAACAGCTGGTCCCCGCCTGCACAGAGCAACGAGATCTCCAATGGCTACTTCCTCGAGAGATCTCACAGTGCTCGTATCACGTTAGAGAAGGCTTGCCAACTATGCCCTGAGGAGGTGAGTGAAGGACAGGATCAGATCAAGGCTGCTGGGGTGACCACATATTCTCTGGTGACCATTAGTTCGGGCTTTATATAGGGGTCAGATTGCAATGGAATTGGATTTTATTTTAGGTTTAGGTCTTGTGTTAGGTTAGGTGTTTGGTCCATGTTTGAAATTAAGCGTTGGGTTAGTGAGCGATATTGCAGCAGGACAATTATCGCCATAGCATGGATCTTACAACCTAAGGGCTCTGTCAATGAAAAATGTTGTAATATAACATCTTCCACATCATGCTGAGAATCTTAAAGGTAAAGACCAGTTTTGGAAACGCCCCCCTTTCAAAAAATGAAATGGAAGATTACCAATCATGTGAAAGAATATGTTTTGACTAATACGTGATGATACAAATTTTGCCGAGAAACCGCCTACTAATTGATATATTTGGTGAATTATTATATCTATCTGGACCGGATAGATATCGTGCATGTGTCGCGTAGTCCCATATACATCTTTCTGTGTACAGTGCTTGTAACTTTACCAAGACTGGGCCAAATTTCTTATCATTTTGATGATTCCAGAACCTTGCAGTACACACCAATACAATATGCTAGATGATCAACCTTTTCTGATCGATTCCACAATGTTTCTTTCACAATGCAATCGCATGACTAGAACTGGTCTTTATCTTTAAACATTGTAAAGCATTATACACAGATGTTATTTGTGGGACTGGAAATCATGTGGCATCATAAGTTGGTTTCTAGTTTTAACTAATTCTAGTTTTATTTGTAATATTAAGTCATTTTCATGTGAAATTATTACAATGATGATCTTCCGCTCGGGAATATAAAGAATGCAAAAACTCAAGAATTATATTTCATCTTTACCAACCAACACTCAACCTTCTTTCTAATGTGACCCTAGGAACCTGATGAACCTGAGATGATGGATGAACATGAGGGTTCTGACCCCCAGGACGAAGCCCCCGTCCCTTCAACCTATCCGCAATCACTACCGCACCTACAGACGGCCCCTCCCAACAATCAGCAACAGCAGCAATCTAGTCCACCACCTTCATCATCCTCATCGACGACATCGTCATCGCAGCAACAGTCACAGCAGCAGCCGCCTGTCACAGCACAAGTAAGTCATGGATTGAAAGTCCATCATTTGTTATGTTTCGTTGAAAGAAGCCTTTGCATGGTGTCATTTCTTTTTCATTTATTTCATTTATTTATGGAAATTTGAAGTGGGACTTAAACAAGCAACATAGAAGAACAGTGATAAGAGAAATATATACATAAATGATAGATACATGTAAACAGAATTTAGATTTTCAGAATAACTCACAAACTAAACAGTTTGGCATTCCTTAGCTATCATCTTTCTGATGGGCACACAAGCCCGTCTGCTATCACATTTAAAACTAGATAAGTGGTGAATTTGCTTTCTTTATTCATATTTTCGTATTACAAAAAATATATTGTAAAACAAATGACTGATATAGAACATATGTTTTCATAAGGGAAGATGACATTTCATGATATTTTGATTTAGGTAGGTAATACTTTTTCTATCTGGGTGTGAATTCTTTCTGTCTTCAGAACAGTCAGATGCAGCCACAAGTGCCCAACAACCAGCAAACAGCCCACGACACTCCCCCAACCTCAGGCCAGGTGGGTAGCCTCCACAAGCACCCTAACACCATCAACAACACCCTGCATAGCCCAGAGCAGGGGGGCACTACCAGCCCTACCACCACCACCACCACCACTACCCCTGCACCTAACCCGCCAACCAGCCCACCGGAGGAGCAACTAGATGAGAAGATAGAAGGTGGTAACAACAAGGAGACTTAGTTTGTGGGCCGCCCAAAGAGGGCGCTGCTTTTAGACAGACAGCAATGGCAGCAAAATCCCTTGAGGACTTAGTGGAAGATAGTCAAGGATCAAGTAAGGATGTTTCTGTTATATGGCATCTACACATCACCTAGAGGAACCTTTGATGGTTTGGCAATGTTTTACAGAGCACTTAGTGGATATTGGTGTATCCTTTGAGGAACACTTTTCTTTGGTCAAAGACTAAGCGAGGATACTTCGTTTGCATGGCTTCTACAAATCCCCAAGAGGAACTTCATGATTTATCAATGTTCTAAAGAGCACTTTGTGGATATTGTATCCTTGGTTGAGGAATAAATGAGGATGTTTCCTTTGCATGGCACCTGCATATCTTCTAGAGGAACTTACAAAGATTTAGCCATGTTCTACAGAGCGGTTAGTGGATATTGTTCTATCCCAGCTGAACTCTTCACCAAAAAGGAAACTCCTGGTCGCATTGTTCTTTTTGCTTGGATTCATTGCGATGCTGAGGATCGTCAAAGGCTAAGTGTTTGGAGATAGCGACAGTTCTGTTCAAGTTTTATCAATAGAGGAGAACTGATTTTTGTTTTGTTAAACAGCATCCTAGCTGTTTGTTTCTGAACCAATGTGTAGCTCCTACAGTTAAAATGTATTGCAGATCACTTTCATATGGCATAGTGAAACATAGTAATGAATGATTTACATAGGCTTCGTGTACAGATATGTTAGAGACAATTGATTACATTTCAAGTTGCAGAGGATATTCCTAAAGTGACTCCTGATCATAAAGCAGACAAGACAAGCCATTGCCTTGAGGAATTCTGTGGTATTTAGCCTAGGGGAATCAGAGAGATTGAGTCGTCAAGAGGTTCACTCATTACCCACAGGAGGTGGGTGCGTCCTATGTGTAAGCTTTGGGCAATGAGGGAATTACCAAGCCAATTGCTTATGTTTTCTGGGATCCGTTTCACAAAGCATTTTTTCAATGACAAATGACAAAAATCAGTGACAAATCTGCTGATAACCAATCAGAAGCAAGGATTTCAGTAGCTTATAACAAAAACTGTCATTTGTCACTGATGACAAGTTTTGTGAAACACCCCCCTGATGTTGCATTGCTATTTAGTACACTAATCTCTCAACAGACAGCGAGGAATTTGGGGTTGAAAAGCCTGTGGAAGGAATGAGATCTGGGGGGTGCTTGGAGATTATCATGTAGATTACCCCTTCCAATGCACAAATGCTTTACATTTAGCATTGGTGCATTACGTGAGGAAGGGGGTTTCTACTAAGGCCTGTGCTCATAGTTTGTTGATGGGTGATTGAGGTGCACAAGGGCGGGCAAAAAGACCTTGATGTAAAATGTTTTGTCTGTGACTTTCGTGCCCTGATTCATCACAGCTACAGTTCGAAAAAAACATACAGTTTTGGGAGATAGATATCCACTACATTCATTTCGCTAGTAGGGTAAATTATACAATAGTAGTTATAAGGAAAGGAGTAGAGTCAGACTTTTGAAATGTAAGCATGTAGAAATTAGGATATTTCCTGTAATATTGCAAAGCTTTTCTTGAAAGGTAAGGCTTGTTTCAGCACAAAGCAGTTAAACGCCTCACAAAATATGTGGTCAAATAAAAATCACTTCATATCTATATTATCTGCACCTTTTCCACATGGAGGGGTTATTTTGTTTGGGTAATGTCTTACCCTACCTGTACTCACTAATCTATATGTTATGCATACCGGTATTAGTATCTGTATGATATAGACGACAGTGGTGCATATTGTGTATGGTAAGGTCTGTTGAGAGCCAGAAGGCTGTTGACTCTCTGTAAAAAAAAAAAAAGGACTTAAATGCCCTTCTAGCAATTTCATTTTACTGACAGGGTTTTTGTGTTGTAGTTTACTGCCTCTTAATAGACAAAAATAATCTTCTACACTGAAATTTTTGGGAAAATGTTCAATATCTGGCGAGGAGGTAGCTATGGATGATGCCTAATAGGAATGCATATTGATGTACTTTAAAATGAGTTTGCTAGGTAAAGGTGGATGCATATGTGTGTAAGATATCCCATAGAAAGGAGAAGCATGGATTAAGCAGCTGGTTTAATGTGCAGCTTGATACTGTTTAGGGGCTTCCCCTGCTACTGTTTAGGGGCTTCCCCTGCTACTGTTTAGGGGCTTCCCCTGTTCATTTTCAAAACGTGTCATCAGTCATTGAGACTATTGTTCATTATTCATGGATTTCTTGAAGACCATCCCATCAGGGCCCCATATCATGACATTTATTTTGAATAACAACTTCTACTTTTCTTTGACAAATCTGCCTATAAGACAAAAAATAAGACAACGCCAATCAGCTTTTCAATCAACCTTGGAATCCACTTTCAATATCTCCAAGTTGTGTGCATGAAATGATGCAGAGATTGGGATTCTGTACAGAGAAGCATGCAAGCACAATGTAACGTGTTACCCAGTATATTCAAACTAATCGTTTCTAGTTTTGCAAACCAGTGTACATACATGCTAAGGTATGTACAGGAGATATACCAGTTAGCTAGACTCTTCAATTAATAAGTCACAGCATTTTGCATGCTTGAATTGAGGGGAATGTAGAAAGAGGAAATTCTGGGAATGAATATGGCATTTCTCTGCAATATTCAGGGAGATGTTTTTTATTCTAACTATGATTCAATTTGTATATGATGTGATTGATTACAGTGTATATGAAAACTATGGGTTTGTTACATTAATGAAGCAGTAACTTTCATATAGTACATCCTGTCTAGATGTGACGGAGGTTACAAGAATGCAATGTAACTTGAGTTTTAAATTGGCAACGTATCTTTCAAGAATGCAAACGCTTTAATAGAAAACTTGCATGGGCGTAGTTATCGCGAGAGCATCTATTTAACCGTAAAGCACCATGTGTCTGTTTGTGCCCTTATGAAATGACGTCATGTATTGCTCTAAAGCTTGTCATAGAATGTGTCCAAAGTTTGTGGGTAGTCGTACACTGTTGAGCTGTGTTAAGAAAATATAGCCGGCACCTCTCTCTCTCTTGAAACAAGTTGGGGATTTTGTGCTGTTTTAAGTTCATCCATATGACTGACGGATTAGTTTTTTTGTGTGTGTCATTTTTATTGTGTTGGTTGATATGCAATGAGACTTGTTTTGTTTTTATATAGATTTGATCTTTAGCTGTTTATTTGTTTGTAAATATGCAATTATCTTTGATAGAGAACAGAGTTGATTTAAATAGATATCTGTTTCTGTCTTTCTCCCCTCCTTTATCTCTGTCTGCCTGTATGTCTCTCACTCTCTCTCTGTGTTTGTCTGTCTCTGTCTCTCTCTCTCTTTGCCTCTCTGTCTGTCTCTTTGTCTCATTGCATGTTCTCACATGTATCAAATGATGTCTCCTTAAGTGTCTCACTTCTCTAATTATATGACTCTGTTTTTCTCTTTTCTCTGTCTCTCCTTTCCTTTTCCATCTCCCTCTCCTCCTTCACCCCCTCTCTCTCTCTCTCTCTCTCTCTCTCTCTCTCTCTCTCTCTCACACACACACACACACACACCTTTTCTCTCCCCTCTATCTTTTTGTGCCATCCAACAATCACATTTGCAGTTCTTGTAGTTGATGCCATTTGATTCAAGTTATTTAAGTTGATACAATTTCAATGAAGGATGTATAAACATTTAATACATCATATGTTTATTTATATTGATTTAATGTATCCATCTTAAATGGTTGTGTGTACAGGCCTAAGAGCTGATGATATATTTTTATTTTTGTTGCCCTTTTCCCCCAAAGACTAGTTTTTAAGAGTCATCTACACTGATGTTGGTAATTACAATTCAGATTTTTATGGACAATTTTCCCCTCACTATTTAGTCGTTCCGAGTCTGTGCTTGGACAATACTTTTCCAATCATTAACATTCAAGTCAGTCTAGAAGTCAAACAGGAAATAAAAAACTTTAGTCTTATATGAGTAGACAGAAAGATCTTGACTATATACTATTCCGCAGATAGTCTCCATTCTATATGTACTTGGGGAAGGTCAACAAAGACCGTTATCATATCATAATTCCCAATACAGATGTTTTATTTTTTTACTAAAACTACGACATAAAGAAGGGGGAAAAGGGTTTGTTCTATTTCGTTTCACCCCATCTTTTTTTAAATCAAGAAAAAATTGAGCTATGTGTGAGCTAAATCTGTGTCTGTTATTGTTAATGTAAAAAGAAATAATATTGGAGCCATAATATGATGATATGAAATAGGTATACTCGTAAATATTTGTCTTAATTAATTGTGAGAGGTAGGTTGTTTGTGAAATTGTATTCACAGCGTTTGACAGTGCACATTCTCACAAAGAAATACGTCATTGAATGGAAATTGCCCTCGATGTTAGAAATGCATATAAACTATAAATACTATGTTTGATTCTGTTTATATTATTTAAATTCATCTATTCCAAGAAGTATCGTGTTTTTTTATGTGTTTTTCCTCAATGGATTTCTATGTACCCAGCGCATGTAAAACTACCGTTCATATATTTAAAAATCGTTATATTTCGATGTGAATGGGAGGACTTATTTGATAATGGAGTGTGTTTTTGCTATGAAAAAAAAATGGAAGAGACACTGTAAAATTGATGGAAGAGACATTGTAAAATTGATGGAAGATATTTTGCACCGATTAGGTTTCTATTGTGTTTTAGATAGTCACAAATGAATATAAGGATTTAAGCAGTGTGAAAGGATGTATGTATGTATGTATGTATGTACTTAACATGTACTATCACTGTATGTCTTTAAATATTAAGTAGATAAATAAGAATGAGCCATCGGTCCATTATATTGTGGATTTCTTAGGCATGTAAAGTAATATGATTCTCAAAGCTTTTATAGGCTTGCTCTGTGTTAACATTTAATCATATTATGTAAAGAGAGAATGATGTAAGAATGAATTCTGGGCCATTTTTGCTTCACAATTGTTGGCTTATGAGATATATTGTGACACTAAGTGCTGTTTTTTTTTCTTTTTTGTTTGTTTCATCTGGAAAGAGCAAGTTTCAATGAGGAATAAATGATAGCTTAAGATATTAAATCACTGTTGCATTGTTTTGATATGGTAGTCAATAATGCTGCGCAAATGTTCAGATCAAAAGTGTTATGAATTTTATAGTGAGAAATACAGAATATGAGTTCATTTGGATGTTGATGAAAGAGGTATATGTGTATGAAGGATTGTCATAATATGGGAGAGGGGTGAGTTGAAGAGAGATTTGATCTCTGGGGAGCAGAAAGAGGGTGCAGCTAATATAATACCTTTCTTCTGCCGTGTGAATCTACCTATGGAGAGCTAGTAGAGGAGAACGACGAGAAGGATAAAAAGAAGATGGATGGAGGAGAAGAAGAAGGAGGAGAGGGGGGGGGGGGAGAGAAAGAGAGAGAATTGTTTTAAATAATACTTTACTGGGTTTTATGGAGCTAACCTAAGAAGGAAAAATCATGATCGCTTCAAAATTTAATGTAGCTATTAACTACATGTATATTCATTTTTTTATTTTTTTTACTACGAAACAGAATGCTGTGTCTTTGACTTGATACAAGTTATTTCTCTGTCTTCCATGATTTCTTTAATAAAGGAAAAACACCTTTGTTAAAATTATCCTTTTAAAAAATACTTCAAAAATGATATCAAAGGTAGTGCAAACTTTGGGGAAATTTTGAAAATTGGATGAATAGTGATTCTTTAAAATGTTGATGTTTTTGGATGCCCCTGTTGATGTATTATAAACACTTTGGACTTTAGCCCCTAAAACACTTCTGCTTTCGGGAATTTGAAAAATCAAACATTTAATGGTGTTCCCATGTAGTTCTGATATTTAATTTCTAAACGGGAATAGCAAATCGGTCGATTGTAGTCAAGAAACATTGTTTTAAACCTAAAGTCAAGCATCGCTTATGATTGCGGTCCCTGCACTTTTTCAACAGATAGTTTGGATAATAATACTTTAAATGTATGATGGAAATACTAAGTTTCGCTATTACATGTACAAATTAAAAAAAAAAACAGTTTGACACGAAGTAATTATTGTTAGTGTATGTTGTATTATACCTTATTGTTATTCACTTACATTATATTTGGAAAAATGCAGAAATAAAATAAAATCAAAAATTAAAGGTAATATCAGTATTGAGAGGGAGCTATACTACATAAAGGGTTTATTATTTACAATTTCATCACTTGAGACTCGATTTCAACCGCGACAACGATCATTAAATATTGTAAAATTGCATATTATGCTTCCAATATGTTCATTTGAACCACATTCATGACGTTATACCAAAAGTTTATACCTTTAACCACAAACCCCCTTTTAAAAGGTGATGATTATTACAGGTTTCATTCGTTTGTAGTTATGAATATGTTACATTTATTCCGATTCATTCACATGTACTATGACCATGCAAACACTTGTGTACATTTCAAAAATCATTGTCCATTTTAACTCCAACACTGACGCAATCTCCCAGCTATAACTAGTGGGAAAAGACGCTAAATTGCTACTCTTACACGTATTATCATACTAGTCTTTCACGAAAATCGAACTTTACACGCTTCAAGTGAGATCTCCATTTCAAATTCTAGCAGGAAGATCAAATTGGATATATCTTTATTTTAACATGCTTTTCCCCGCTCAGTTGCTCATTGGTAATTTAAAGAAGCGGTGTCTTTGATCCGCCATTGGCATTGCTGTAATGCCAGCAATCGTAATAACAAGTTGATTGTGGTGTAATCAAATTAGGCTGAAAGAAAAAGATCATCTTACTGGCATATATTGTCCTTAATTGGACAGTCAACCCTGTTTATATTTAGGCCTCCCAAATGAAACAGATAAAGGGTCACTGTAGACAGGCGCCCCCCCCCCCCCCCGCGCTTATTCACCGGCTGGCTCAGACGCCGCTAAATATTGCCTGAAAAATTGGACCAAAAACAAATTGTTCTTACCCCTCTTAAAAAAAAGCAAACAAGCAAACAAAGCATTAAAAAAAAAAATTCAAGTAGCTCGTAAGTCTTCACTCAAGTTACCATACCCGATTTTTTAAATTTGTATATGGTTGTTAATAATTATGACTGAATTAAACTGCATGTACTAGAATACTTCAACTGTATTATCATTATAGATACTATTTTCAAATGACTTTGGCCGAAATCAAGCGATCTAAATTCGAATGCAACACTGGTGGAGTCGAAAAAATACTTCTATGGACTGAAAGAACTATTGAAATATAAAGAACTCTCCGTGACACATATTGCTCACCATACTCAACCATGATGAGGTTTGAAATAGATTTCGTTAGGCCCGAATTGTTTCATTTATGAGAAGTGTTTGAGCTGATTTCGCGAGCTAATGGATCAAAAGATACCGCCATTAGTATGTAGGTCAATGTGATCGTTGCGTCTGAAGAGAGCGCGATCGAGACGGTTTCATTATGAGCCGATGACGAAAAAGGGGACAACCAGGGGCAACTATAGAGGGTGAGAATAGTCTGTGACATGATGATTGTGTGAGAGGGAGAGAGAGAATGAGAGAGAGAGAGAGAGAGATAGATAGAGAGAGAGAAAAGGAAGAAGCTATTGATAGAGGAGAAGGAAGAGACAGAGAGGAAGACAACACGAGATAGGGCACGGGGAAAGACATAGGGAGAGAGAGTGACAGAGAGAGAAAGAAAGAGAGAGAGAGAGAGAGAGATAGAGAGAGCGAGTGAGAGTTTGGAGTGAGGAAGAAAGATATAATATACAAGACAATAATAGTATTGCGAGAAAAGGGAAGAGCCGGACAGAGGGAAAGATAGCAAGAGATGGACCCAGAGAAAGACATATAGGAAGAAAGAGAGAGAAAGAGGAATGGGGGCGAGGGAGAAAGAGAAGAGAGAGGGGGGGGGGGGGGGGGGGGGAATGAGACAGAGATGTCAGGGCCCCGTCTTACAAAGAGTTGATATTGATTCGGATCAATATCAAGTCCTCCAATCAATCGCAAGTTTAAAGTCTCCCATCTCTTATGTACATAGTTGCGATTGATATCAATCACAAATAAGTTTCGATTGATATCAACTCTTTGTAATACGGGGCCCTGGACAGACAGACATTTAACAAAAATGGGATGTAGAGAGAGAGCGAGCAAACTGTAATCAAAAGAGATCACTTGAAAATGACATCGCACACAGATGAGCGACATTTCTCCCTTCTACTACACACCGGTACTACACTTCATAAAACACAATTAATTTGTAACTTCATCATTAATTCTAATAAAAGTGATTTCATATCTCATCACGCACACTGATTTAGACTACATTCTCAACATTTGCCCACAAGTTACATTAATTACTGATGTCTTAGATAATAATTTCATACATGTATCCACGAACTGCACGATCTGCTTAGATAACACGTGATACACATGGGCAGTTTCATGTTATCTAACGAGTTCAGTAAGGCATCGTCTTTATTTCATTATCTTTATCCCAAAATGATATTGCCTTTGACGATTGACTTATGATTCTTTCTTGTAAGATTATTATTGGTCAATTTTCATATCGACAGAATTTTAATTTCTAGATGTGAAAAAGAGAGATAAAGACTCATACGTCATATACAACTCGTAGGATGCACATTATACGTACTCGCCTATTATACAACCTATTCTAATCACGTATATCGTAGAAGAAAGATGGTGCATAATAACTTTGTAAATATGATGATAATATTCATACAAAGTGTTTAAATTATTCCCACAAATTAAACTTTCTGGTGACTTTTGCGTTATCATATTCCTCCAAACATAAACAAATTAACACACATATAGACTGGAGGCGCACTACTCATTCAACCCACTCAATCAGTTTTTAGAGGGCTTTAAACTTTAAGCAAGTGGCGCTTGTAAAATGGCGACTGGCTGGAATGCTCCCCAGGGAGTGAAAAATGTGCATAAATTGTGTTGCTGCTAAGCCTGAATCCGATGACCGGGGTAATAATATGTGCTGCGCCTAGAAACAAAGTATTAGGCGCATTATAAATGTGAGCTATTATTAAGTTATGCGGTGGTCACAACCCGCCGTACTTGCAAGTGCGTGCTGTCTACGTGCAAAAACGTAGGCAAATGTGGGTATCCGTATGTGGCGAGTACCGCCTCCGTACGGATTTGGGAGCACGCAGACACACCGTAGCACTTTTCAGTGCACGAGGAACTTTCGCTGCGTTCGGGCTGCGGTCGGGCTACCGATTCACCCCAGTGCGTGTGACGTGCGTGCCCGGTACTGCCAAAGAGCGCACAACGCACTTACTCCGTGCGTCTTAAGGCGCACTTAGCACATGCGTGCTACGCACGCGATAAGTGCGTGGTCCGTGCTTACTCGCCACTTCCCCAGTTCAACTGTCCAATGAGCACGCAGAACTCACGTGGACCGTACCGAGTAAGCACTTACAACGCACGTTGTGCGCACTGATTTATGCAGTATATAGTCTCTGCGGTGGAATGGGCGGCATCTTGAGGCAGGAACAGCTGGGACTTCTGGAAAACATCGGAATGTCGTCCTATATATACCCCGACATCGGGCGGAAAAACTCACCGAGTTCATCGCTCGTGCACGCACTTACAACGTGCGAGTGTACGTGAGCGGCATGTGTAATTACATGTGTAAGCACGATAACGTGGCAACCGCACGGAGACCGTACGTTGTAAGCACGTTCTAAGCACGTACAACGCACTTACCATGTGCGCAACGTACGATTCACGCAACCGCTCACGGTCAGGCGTGGCGTGCGGTCCACGTACTTACACCGTGCGTGTGACGTGCGTTGCCGGTACTACCTCCCTGCCTTTGCCACTCCCTCCCTACGTTTTCAGAAAAACTTGGCGGCCGTGGCCTACCCCGAACCGTAAGGACTAAAAACACGCACGGTGGGATGTGACCAACGCTTTACATGTATAATTATCTACGAATAATTTTACCAAATAATTATTGTTGACAAAATGTACTCAAAAATCTTGGACCCTCTTCTGATAAAAAAGAACAATTAAACAAAGAAAAAGTGAGCCATTAATTATGAGATCGAACAGACATGGATTATCATGTCGTGCTTGGTGAACCATCTCATGCGACATGTTTGGCATCGAAAGGGGGTGGTCGACATCCGCTTCTTGGCAGGGAGCTTGCAGTCATCACCAGAAAACGTCTCCGAAGACGATGTTGATTCAGCTGATGACAAAGATGGTGACGATGAATATGATGTGGACGACGGGGATGATGGTGATGAGGATGATTTGAACACTGAAGACAACAATGTTAAAGATGACGATGAAAATGAAATTGGAAAAGACGATGATGAAGGAGATGACGACGAATTTAATCTAGATAATGATGATGAGTTTAATGTCAATAAAGATGATAAGTAATTTGTAGGCGGATATGAAGAAAGCGAAAATGAAGACAAATTTATCTTTCTTTGATCTTGCGGGCATTCAATAGTTGCATATCTTTCTGGTAGAGAAGCCACACACACTGATTCTGCATGTGATGGGACAATTGAGGGGCTTGAGATGGTAAACATGGACATTGGACCTAATTGTTTCAAATTCAGGGAAGATAATAAGTTTGAAAACGGCTCCGGCGGCGACGACGACGAATAGCGATCATGAAACTTCAAAAGAGGAGCAGAAAGAGTAGCGGAATTAGGAGCGTGAATAGGTGCAATGGAGGCTGCAACATGATGTTCGAAAGTGAGTAATGTTTGAGGCATTGATTTTCCTTTAAATGCCGTCGCTATTTTACTTTCTGCCTTAGGTGTAACAATGTGCGTCATATCTCCGGTCGAATACGACGATGATGACGATGATGATAACGATGGGGAGATAGACATCGATGACGGTGATTTATCATCTTGGCTTTCCTTCTCGCCATCTTCTCCAAGATTGGTCACTTTTGTTCTCAAATGGATGCGCATGTGACGTCCAAGATTGCTCTTATAACTCGTTGCGTATGGACAATACGCGCAGACGAATTCCTTTTGTTGCGCATGAACGTTTGCATGTCGTTTGAGTAAAGCTCTCCGACAAAAGACGCGCTTACATTTCGCGCACGTGTAACCGAAAAGATGCGCGTTTCTCACATGGACGCGGAACGAAGACTTAGTAGGGAAGATTTGATCGCAACATTCAAAGCGTCCCTCGGGCCTCGCTCGGCTGTGCATCGTCCGGATGTGCCGCTTCAGGTTCG
This sequence comes from Strongylocentrotus droebachiensis, assembly GCA_035222895.1. Lineage (NCBI taxonomy): Eukaryota > Metazoa > Echinodermata > Echinoidea > Camarodonta > Strongylocentrotidae > Strongylocentrotus > Strongylocentrotus droebachiensis. The sequence goes on along the minus strand of JAVYIG010007691.1, from coordinate 9,971 downwards.
TTCCACGTCGGGTTTCATACGTGCATTCACTACACCGAAAAGGTTTCCCGTTAAGGGTCAATTTTTGCACTTTATAAGGCTGAGATGGTAGATTAGAATGCATATTGTTTAAAAAGTTATTAAGTATGACGATATCACTCCGAATTACGCAGGCGAGAAATCATTCTTGCATCTCTAGGTTTCATAATCCTGAATGTAGCCATCTTGAACTTTGTCACAATCAAAACGAACGTAGTCCCATTAAGCAAGCTGTATGAATTATCTTAAAAGCTCCTTTCACAAATATTCAACGCCGACGTCACTTCGACTAAGAACTTATGTTTATCCCAAGAAAGACGAGTCGTGCTGGCGCTCTTGATCGACTTCTATAGATGCAGTGTTTTGGAGCCGAGTTGCTTAGAGAAGAATGCACTGTTGATCCGACAGCGATGAAGCTTGAGGAGCCCGTCCGATCGGACTTCCATAGCGATTCTTCATTTGATAAGATGACGCAGAGTATACAGAGGTATCCTCTTTAGAGGGTTGATGTTGAGTGAGCGATGCATGCACGGCCACGGGTGGGGGTTAAGTGAGTGCACACGCGCTCTCGAGAGAGAATCAGTGTGCATGAGAGATACAAAGAAATGTCAAAGAGATGGAGAGAGAGAGAAAGAGAGAGAGAGAGAGAGAGGGAGTAGAGAACGAGAGAAGGGGAAAAGGTGACAATTTGTGTCAAAGAAAGAAAAATTAGTGGAAGGGAGAGACAAATGTCGGAGGGGAAGCGGTACGTGGGAGGTACGAGAGAGAGAGAAAGAGAGAGGGGGAAAACAAGGGGGAGGAGGGAGTAAGAGATATATTAACAGAGACAGAGAATACACGTACAGCTAGGTCAGAAGAAATGGCGACAATTAAAGCCTTTATAATAACTGCTGTTATATATTTTAATAATAAGTTTGCAATAGGATATTCATCATATCCAAAAACGACGAACGTATAACTGCATTTTATGATGACTTAACATCAAACTTTAAAACAACTTACCGTATGTACACATCGTCGGAAAATTTCAAGAGCATTGAATATTCTCACTGTAATTACTTTAATGCATTGTCATCGCAAGCTAACAAACTTAAATTATCTTCAAAGTATTCAAGTGATGTTATATATAATCTTTAGTAGAGAGCTAGGGGTGAAGAACAATATAATTCGTCCAGATTTGTTAAAATTTAAAAATCATTTAATGTAAGCTACTCAATGATTCATTTTTTTAAATTGATATGCTTGGAAATTTATAACTGAGATGGTCGTACAGAAAGTTTAATGACAGCGACCGCTCGGCAAGAGTCAATTTAAAGAACATTATATGAAAAATACTGCATAAAAAGAGGAAATTTATCTCCCCCAAAAAAAGTTATATTGCAAAAAATATGCCACTTTGAAAATGTATTTCTGATTTATAAATCAGATGATCGTAAACAATGGAATGTTAATGCTAACGATTGGCATAAGTAAAGTTGAAGAATAATGTATGATACATGTTGCATAAAATGAGGAAAACCTTATCAAGCAGAAATTAAATATTGCAGAATATTGCAGATTCTCAGATTCAAACTACAATGCAAGCATTGGAATTACTGACATTTTAGTAATAATAAATTTAAAAACAATATAAGTATATTCTGATACATCCGTCAAACTGCTTAACTAAACGCCTCGGTCAATAAGGAAAACATGTCATGCAAAACCGAATTCAGACCGACTCCGAACCAACCAACTCTTCACGCTTGATCATCCATGGAAATGTCAAATTGGTTCGGCTTCTTTTCGGTTTGGTGTTGATCTCGCCAATGAAACTGCGGTATAAAGAAAGATTGTGTGCGTTTTTTTTTTTTTTTTTTTTTTTTTTTTTTTTGGGGGGGGGGGTAGAAATGCGAAGTCGATCACTCCTATGATAAAGCTATCGACGAATCGGATGCTTTTAAGAGCTGATGTTGTCTCCTTAGTGTTTCTAGATGTTTCTTGTGTGGCATCTTTCACTGATTGTGATTGTAACAGGTGTAGGGAAAACGATTACCCCTATGATCAGGTAACCAAGCATGTTTTCAAGCGCTGATGTAGAATCCTTTGTTTCTAGGCGTTTATTCTGTGGTATTTTTCGCCGGTTGTAACACTGTCTGAACGTCGTTGATTATGTATTTATTACCGTCACCCGCGGTCAAGAACTAGGGGTAATAATAACATCATGAAACAAATTACATTAAAGCAGTGGTTAGAAATATATGTATGTATCAATCTAATATATTTATGTATGCAATTATTTATTTATATTTAAACTTAATTCACATTTATATCCAAAAGTGCTTCATGAATATACTTTGCTTTCAATGAAAAAAAACAAAGGCAAATCGAAACAAAAACAAAATCATAATGATTACATAAATCTCACGAACAATTAATCCTTAGTTGGTTGTTGTCTGTGATAGCTTTTTAACGCGTTGTGAATCTTTCTCAAAACTTACCTGCCCCTTGTGAAGATCTAGACCTGGGAGCATGGGAACGTTGAGTGTGAGGACTGGAGGTGCCGCAGGGGTCTTCTTTAGGTCCCCTCCTCCTTTTTTCGTATTGGTGGATGCTGAGCCTGATGGTGTACGTGGTTTCTGTTCACTTTGGGGTAGGAGGGTTGCGCGGATCAATTTGGTTGTCACAAAGTTGGATGTTTCTTTGAGTGTGGTGATTTTCTTCTCCGTGGTTGCTTTTATAGGATAAAATTAAAAGACGAATCAAATGGTGTGCATTGCAGATTTGGCTAATATGATAAATCAAAACTGAAGGAAACTGAAGAGAATAATAGACCAAACACTATATACTTCGACTAAAAAAGTTTTGTTTTGTGTTCCTCAACCCCCCCCCCCCTTGAGTAAAAAAAAAAAGGATTGGGGGGGGGGGAATGGCATCTAACAACATTTCCTTCCTTTTGAGTAAGAAAAATGGGGGAAAATAGGGAAAGGGGGGGGGGGAATCGGGAAAATAATAATAATCGGGAAACCGATTTAAATCGGGTGCTTATCAGAACTTTGGTGCAAGCATGACATGTATTATATCGGATATAAATTCTGCACAATGCCCGTAAGAGTTACAACTATTTAGTGACGTTTAACAAGAAGACGTTGATGGGAGCTATAGCGAGTATTACCATTGGTTGACGGCTCAACGTCCACACTAACGGGTTTCTTTGACGACTCAGTGAGCCGGTTGAGACTCGGACCTAGTTCATTCATACCTCGTGGTCCCGTTACCATTGGTCCAGGACTCTCATTTCCACCAGGTCGAAATGATGCGGCATATGCCATTGAGATGATATCTAGTGTGGGTAATACTGGTTTCACATGCTTGGTGACGTCACAGTCTTCAACGTCTGATCTAGAGCTTTCTACGGTAGAGTCAACAATTGGAGTCGATGCCTTTTGTTTAAGTAGATACAAAAATGAATATAAGAGTTGGCAACTGCAATTTTTATAATAAAATGGGTTTGGTTGATGACTGATAAAAACATTAAAAGCTCACACATATTCCACACGAGGTTTCATTTCGATTGCACCATTACCTACGCTAAGCAATACTGGAACTTATTCAACCTAATTGAAGCAGTGTTTATTTAAATTTTTCTAACAATATCTTAATGACGTCACGTGCACATGATGCATCAAAGATCCCACCAGTGAATGCAGACGCAGTCCTACGTCAGGCAGTTGACGCCTCATTTTGCATCGGTCTTTGAATGGACTGAAATAATTGACGCAGAGGATTAAGGCCATGTAAACAAATATACATGTTAAGCGTCCCCGCCCGCTTCCTTTTTTTTTGTTAAAGAAAAAAACACATGAAAAACACTACACTGCTAAAATGATCTATTTCCGACTAAAAAAAAAAAATTACTAAAAAAAAAGGGGGCCATCTTGAAAAAAAGCCCGACTGTCAGGGAAAATGTACCGAGCGGCCATTTTGAAAAAAAAAAAAAAAAAAAGGGGGCCTCCTCCTTGCTATTTTTCAAAAAGGCAGGACGCTAAACATGTTTTGTTTTTATTTGGCCAAATGCCTCGTGTGCATGCAGCCAATGTATTTCCAACATGAAATCATCAAGGTAGTTACCAGCTTGTCAGGAACAGTCGGGGGAACGGCATTGACGGCGCTGGAAGCGGGAAGTATTGTATCATCATCGAAAAGATCGTCACCTGCTCCTATAGACATCATCGAGCTGGTGGACATGTCAAGGATGTCGTCGTCGCAGTCGTCCAAATCGAGATCGACGTCAGCTAGGAGAAATCCCTCGGCCACTGCAACAAATAATACAAATAGTCAAGTAGCCTGAAGTAAAGACTCACAATAGCGTCCTTTGTCAAGATGTTCATCTACCTTTGCTACTCTCCACCAAGGGGGGCGTTTCACAAAACTTGACATCAGTGACAAATGACAGTTTGTGTTATAAGCTACTGAAATCATTGCTTCTGATTGGTTATCAGCACGTTTGTCACTGATTTTTGTAATTTGTCATTGAAAAAAGGCTTTGTGAAACGGGCCCCAGGTGTAAATTGGTACCCGATATGCTTGGGCAATAATTAATTTGATGGCTCAGCTGAGGCCGGGATAATAATGTCACTATAATGACGGACAGGGGCGTAGACAACGGGGGGGGGGGGGGGGGGGATGAGGGGGATGCATCCCCCCCACCTCATAAGGTGGGGGGGGGGGGTGGCATGTACAATCATCCCCCCCCCCCCAGGTTTTGGGGAATGATATTTGCTTACTTAATAAGTCATAATGATGATAATAATAGTAATAATAATAATGATAACAATTATAATATTAATAATAATAACATTACAATTAACCGTTATCATAATAACTCTTTCCAGTGCAATTCGTCACAGTAAGCCTAAACCGTACCTTGTGGAATTACAAATAAATTTGGGAGCAGATCTCGCAAGCGGCGCAACACATAGAGCACACGAATAAATCGGGTGTTGGTGCAAGAAATTGGAGGGCGTCCAGTCATGAATGGGGAGACGAATTCATGATATTGAATTTCTAAAGTTTGTGGAGAATGTTTGCAATAACTGACCCGCTGCACTATGCCTAATCGGTGACATTTGGTCCCCTCTTTCTTATGATAATGAGAGCTGATTTGATGACATAACCACCTGTAAGTGACCATGCAGGGAGGTCTTATCCCTCCTGGCCAGACTAGTGCAGATAGGCTTTAAACAAAGACTATCTAAAATTTGTTTAATTTTGACAAATCAAGGAGACCATGAAAGTTACATTCTTTGCTTTTGCATTGAGCAGAGGCTTGATACCTCCAATCGTCCTTTAAAGGCCCCTAAAGTAAACGATGGTCTAAGCGTGATTTAGTTTTAAACCACGATCCTAACTTCTCTCGAAAAATCAACTCAAGGGCAATTTCATTACACTATTTTATCAGTGTCCCATAGAAATCATGTTCCGATTACGCAATACGTCATGCTCGCACAGTTCAGTCTGCGACGCACAAGGCTATAGAGCGGTGAAGTTTGACGTCATCCAAAATATATTTTTAGAATTTTCCACTTTTTTTCCTTCATTTTCCGAAAGAGCATCAAAAATAATGTCCGAATGTCGAAAACCATTTGAATATAATATTAAGTATTGGGTGAGATATGACCATCTGAATAAATATATGTCCTATGGAAACTCAGTGTTATAGTGCTCTGGTTCCTAATGTTATGATGCTCTTCCGGAAAATGAAGAAACAATTGAGAAATTCTCAAAATAGATTTATGGTGATATCACAGCTTCGGTATTCTATTGCAATTGCCTTAGGTAGATTTATAGAAGAAGGTTGTTATCGTGTTATTCATGATTTTTGGCCTTAGCAGTATGACGACATGAAATACATACTCGGCATGTCTACATCCATGACTTTGTTCCAGAGTGCTACTTCTTCTCGCTGGTATCGATGTACCTCTATCACGTAGAGAAGATATTCCTCATACAGAAGGTTCAGAAGATGGAACGAACCTAGACAAAGAAAGTACCATCATTATGAGAATCAACATAGATGAAGGGGAACAATTTTGGAAGGGGTTTGACGACTCTTGCCTGAATATAAACTTTGATCACCTAAACAAATGAGCGAGCAACAAATTGACATTTTTGGGGGTGAAAATGTAACTTTGTCATCAACAATTTTAATATTTCAAATAGACCTCCGCCGGCACGAGTATGACATGCATCCGGTTCCTGGAACATTGGTGAATCCCAAACTCTCCAAGATATTCTTAAATTATATCTTTTTATTTACACCTCTATAGATTTTATCACTAATGAAGCAAGGACAGGTGTGTATATAATAAGAACTTGTATAGATTTGCTAGATCGCAATGAAAAAAAGGCAAAGTTACACAGATCATTTTCTGTCAAAACTAATTGATAATTACTTTTTCCCTCTCTCTCTCCTCTCTCTTGCTACACCCCTTCTCCTTCTCTCCCTATCCAGCCCCCTATTTACCAAAGCTGGTGGCGCTTCTTCGAAGTGTCTGAACCCTTATCCCTCCCCATCTCTCTCTCTCTCCTCTCTCTTGCTATACTCCTTCTCCTCCTCTCCCTATCCAGCCCCCTATTTACCAAAGCTGGTGGCGCTTCTAAGTGTCTGATCCCTTATCCCCCGTCTCTCTCTCTCTCTCTCTCTCTTGCTATACTCCTTCTCCTTCTCTCCCTACCCAGCCCCCTATTTACCAAAGCTGGTGGCGCTTCTAAGTGTCTGATCCCTGATGATAAGACTACAGACATAACTCCAGCCCATGAAGAACGCCCTCTCAGCTTTCTCATACTGCACGCTACCGCGAGGGTATCCCTGTAACCAAAGAAGCAAATTGACACAAGGGAAGACAGTGACATAGCTACGGAAAGGAAAGGGAATCGTGGGGCCAGTAAACACAAACATGGGGAAGACAGTGACATATCTACGGAAAGGGAATCGTGGGGCCAGTAAACACAAACATGGGGAAGACAGTGACATATCTACGGAAAGGAAAGGGAATCGTGGGGCCAGTAAACACAAACATGGGGAAGACAGTGACATATCTACGGAAAGGGAATCGTGGGGCCAGTAAACACAAACATGGGGAAGACAGTGACATATCTACGGAAAGGGAATCGTGGGGCCAGTAAACACAAACATGGGGAAGACAGCGACATATCTACGGAAAGGGAATCTTGGGGCCAGTAAACACAAACATGGGGAAGACAGTGACATATCTACGGAAAGGGAATCGTGGGGCCAGTAAACACAAACATGGGGAAGACAGTGACATATCTACGGAAAGGAAAGGGAATCGTGGGGCCAGTAAACACAAACATGGGGAAGACAGTGACATATCTACGGAAAGGGAATCGTGGGGCCAGTAAACACAAACATGGGGAAGACAGTGACATATCTACGGAAAGGGAATCGTGGGGCCAGTAAACACAAACATGGGGAAGACAGCGACATATCTACGGAAAGGGAATCGTGGGGCCAGTAAACACAAACATGGGGAAGACAGCGACATATCTACGGAAAGGGAATCTTGGGGCCAGTAAACACAAACATGGGGAAGACAGTGACATATCTACGGAAAGGGAATCTTGGGGCCAGTGAACACAAACATCGGGAAGGAGAGAAAGAAGAAAAGGAGATGGTTAAAACGATTATGTAAACATTGAAAGTAATACGACTCGATCCCACACAGTCCAAAACAATTGATCTTAGATTTGTTTTGTTAGAGTTAAGTTGTAAGAGTCAGTTAGGTTACAAATGTAATGGGTTTTATTTGAGTTTAGGTTTAGGGTTATCGTTAGGTATTGTGTTTGATCCAGGATTTTAGGTAAGAATTCTTTTAGTGTAGAATATGGAACACGGAGCAATTGTTGCTGGAGAGTTTCATGCAATCTCATATAGATATAGAACAGTCAGGTAATTACAGATGTTACTATGGCTAAGGTTAGGCATCTATTCATGTACACACCTTCTCTACGTAGAATGAGCGGACCTCTTCCACCCACTTGATGTGTTCTTCAACGGTAGCACGAGATTCCAGTAACTTTTTGAACGAGTTCATATCTATATGGGTGTCAAGAAAATAAATCAGCCATAGTTGTTCCTCAAACCATTGACAGTTAACAACTAATTTGTTCAAACCCTTAAAAAGTTTAGTATTTTTTTAAAGAATCTATTGAAAATTGATTTGTCCCGATTTATGTTCATTAAGAATTCGATATACTAAAGCTTATATCTAAAAGTATTCAACAAACGCCTGTTATGAAACTGGAAGAATTAACACGTTGCTGCAATAAATGACGATAGTCATGAACCAGTTCATCATTTGGTTTTAATTCTTCCAGTTTCATAACATCTTTAACAACTGTGTTGGATACAGGCTGGTTGCATATCCGTAAAGGAATAATAAGAAGTCTTCGTGAGCAAACTGCTGATGTACATGTTCATAATTAATCTAGTCTACCTTCATTCTTAAGTTATGAAGCAAACACAAAACGGATAAAACTGAATGTCAAGGATTGAAGTTGTTAACGTATATAGATCAGTTAGACGAAGAAACCTTTCCAGGAAGGCAGGAGCTCTCAAATAAAAGACGATAGACTTTGCAGTGTATTAGTTTCTTACATTTTTTTTTAAATAAAAAACTAGATGGAATTCGACTGCGCGCAGTCGAAAATGATGCCTCCGTTATAGAGCAATTTTACAAACCAAAACAGAAAAAAAAAATTGAATTCACGTTCAATGGTAATCCATTGACAGGTTCTCAGAATATTGTGATTACAAGCAATTTCTCATATACATATATGACCCTTTGATCTTTGACCTCATGACCATAAAATCTACTCAGTTCATTGGCTCTGCAAGATGTTCTGAGTTAAATAGTAATCCATCTGTCAGTTCTAATGAGAATGCGTTCACAAGCTATTTTTGCATACATAATGGGCCCATGACCTTTGACCTTTGACCTTATGAACCAAGAATCTACTCAGTTCATTGGCTCTGCAAGTAACAAACATGACCTAATTTTGGCATGAATCCATCAATCGGTTCTTGAGATAACGCGATCACAAGCTGTTTTTGCATTCATAATGTGCGCTGTGGCCTTTGACCTTTGACCTACGTGCTCCAAAATCTAATCAGATTGTCTTCCTATAGTGATACATACTATCCTTAAGTTTGAAGTTTTTACATCTCCAGTGGTTCTTGAGATATTATGATAACAATCTCAATGTATGGAATTTCATAAGTTGACCTCTGTGACCCTTGACCTTTGACCTACGTGCTCCAAAATCTAATCAGATCGTCTTCCTATGGTGATACATACTATCCTTAAGTTTGAAGTTTTTACATCTCCAGTGGTTCTTGAGATATCATGATAACAATCTCAATGTATGGAATTTCATAAGTTGACCTCTATGACCCTTGACCTTTGACCTACGTGCTCCAAAATGTAATCAGATTGTTTTCCTATAGTGATACACACTATCACTAAGTTTGAAGTTTAAATCTCAAATGGTTCTTGAGATATCATGATAACAATCTCAATGTATGGAATTTCATAAGTTGACCTCTGTGACCCTTGACCTTTGACATACGTGCTCCAAAATCTAATCAGATCGTCTTCCTATGGTGGTACATACTATCCTTAAGTTTGAAGTTTAAATCTCAAATGGTTCTTGAGATATCGCGCTAACAAACTCAATACAAGGAATTTCATAAGTTGACCTCTGTGACCTGTGACCTTTGACCTACGTACTCCAAAATCTAATCAGATCGTCTTCCTATGGTGATAAATACTATTCCCGAGTCTTAAGTTTAATCTTAAATGGTTCTTGAGATATTGTGATAACGGTCAAACGGGACGGACGGACGGACGTACGGACGGACAACCCGAAAACATGATGCCTCCGGCCCACCG
>JAVYIG010007690.1:0-98543 GCA_035222895.1 Strongylocentrotus droebachiensis | reverse complement strand
ACTCTTAATATTTCAACAGTTGAAGACAAAAACACAGGGTATCACCCCCAACCACTTCCCTGCTACGGTACCAGTATGTAATTGAAATATTGTGACTCTAGGTTTCCTTAACTACACTTCTTCTCAAGGCATCATCATCGGAACCTTCCAGGAGAAGGGGGCGTCGACCTTCTGGAGCGTGGTGTGCAGGCTACCGGTCCAGGGTACACCGGTGGTGTGCTGGAAGTTCTGCCACACCCTTCATAAGGTGCTCAGAGAGGGGCATGAAGAGGTAAACATAGTTCCTTTTTGTTTGTTACACATATGATCGTACAAAGTAAAGCAAGTACAAATGTACCATGTATTTCATAAAGATTGTGTTTGGGTTCTAATGCATGTAGGCCTAATTTTGGTGTACATTAGGCTTACCTTTTTATGATTAATCAGTGTTTCAATGTAATCTATGTAGCAATGCCCATTTTTAACAGAACCATACATGTTTCCAGGCCTATAAACTGAATCACAGTACTATTTGTAACCATCAACATTTTATGATTGCATACATGTACATCTTTTGCAATTGTTGTCGTTGTTATTGTTGGTTTTGGGGTGTTTTTAAGGTACTGAATATACACAACTACATATACTCCATATTAGAGTAACTGTATCAGTGCAGAACAAGTTTCCCAGAATATTGACAATGAGTGCGCAGTCGCATGCAGTTAGTTGTACACAATCTCATTCATACAAGAGAGGGCATACAACTTAAAAAAAATGTATAACTTATTTCAGCTCTTAAGTATGTAAAGTAGGGCAGACGGAGGTCTGTATTTTGTAATGAAGAAATCTTTTCTTTCAGCTGCCCAGAGCAGACATCCTTATAGAATATGAATTAATGTTTTGGTTGGATTCAGGTTTAATTCATCGATGCTGTAAACCTTCTTTACAAATGCTTTTCCATTTTTTGTTTGTAAATGAATGGCAAGAGGCATCAGTCACACGGCCGGACCGACTCCTATTCTTGGCCATTCAAATTTCAAAGTAATGTTTGATAGTGTTTGTTTCATCTTTTGTCAGTCTGGTGTTGGTATGTTGGTTTGTCTGCAGTTAACAGGGTTTTAACCCCCCCCCCCCCCAAAAAAAAAAAAAAAAAAAAATCAAAGCCATGCACATAGAGCCCCTATTGTTGAACACAGGAAAGCTTTATAGACCTCAGACTAACTTCCTTTGTTATGTAACAGAACTACATGTACATGTAAAGCAAAAGCCCAGCGTCAGGTTTAAATTTTAGTAGGAAACGTGCCTTTGATTTTTCATGTAGTATACAGTACCATACCTGCCAACCCTCCTGAATTATCCGGAATATCCTGTTTTTCTGGATTTTTAGGACCCTAAAATGTGGGAGATCCCGGATTTTCAAAATTTCGATTTTTTTTAATATTTTTTTTATTTTTTTAAATTTTAATTTTTTTTTTTTAAATTTATTGTCGTTGTGTGTGTGTGTGTTGCTTCAGCCAAATTAAGCTTCTTTTATCATATGCCGCGATGTGAGAGTTCACGTATTGAGTGCGTTGAAGGACTGCATGATTGAGCAGCGAATTTGTATTCGCTTTTTTGCACAGATTTACCGCGTATTGCCAGTTACAGTGCCGCTGCACGTGCGAACGCCTGTTAAGGGTACAGATTTCTTATTTTATTTTCGAAGACATACTGTGCTAACAATTCTTAATTCTCATTTTCAAATGTTGGCAGGTATGCAGAACATGTACATGTACATGTACATGCAAATCGACATATCATAAATAAACAGTGCGCTGTACCTACAGCACAGTATTTTTTTAAATTTTACTCTAGCAGTGTTTTTTACTGCCTCATACTGAATGGGCGTAAAACTACTTAAATTCAGTTTATTGTACAGAAGAGTTTGTTTAGATTCTTACTTCTTAAATCAATATTTTCTTATTTATATTTTCTCATGAATTACACCACTAGGTCGAAGTTAAAAAAGTTATTTCATTTTTTATTGCTCACAGTATGTTTGCAGTATGGATCTATAAAATGTACATTGCATAATTGCATGATTTTTGTGTGTGCATTTGAAAGACTCTGATTTGTCCCTGTATTTATAGTAGGATCTTCGGCAATATGATCATATTTATTAGCATGCAAATGTACATGTACATATTGTACAATCTCACATAGTACTTTTCGACTCTCTGTATTGTAGACATGAAATTTGACAACTTTGTTAAATGTTAAGTACACGTACATGTACGAAATGTGGTACTTGTATCATGCTCATTTGAATAGAATACCAATTTCATTCAATATCTTTATCTGAGGATAGATTTCAGAGTGTCTTTAGAGACAAAACTAAACTAAAACTCTGCTTTTCAAAACCTCTTGAAAACTTTGATTGAAGGAATAGGAAATGAAAGAGGTTTTGTTATCAATATCCTGCAGTGTGGCTGATTGTATGCTCGTTTACATTACACTATTTCTTCACTGATCTGATTTATTTCCTTCTCATGCCAAATTTGATAAGTAGAACTACAAATTGTTTTTAGGTTTAAAAAAAAGGGGTATTGTCTTGCAGAAAATGAAATCTCTGTACAGTATACCGGTACTTTAACCTAGAAGCATACTGAATGCAAGAAACTTTAGCAAATATTGAGTGAGTGGTCCAGATTCGTGAAAGAAGTTTCATGGAAATTCATGCTACATGTACTTTGAAATGATCGAATCACAAAGACAAATTTGTGGAAATCATTCAATCCTTGATATTCATTCATTAATTTCGTTCAATTTGATATTTATTTATTCATTTATTTATTTATTTATTTATTTAATTATATTTTAGTTTATTTATTTTTCTTTATTGATGGATTTATTTGTTTAATTATTATTATTTGTTTAAATCTATCTACCGTACCTACAGGCAATGTTTGCCTACCTACGTGTACAGTGTACATGTACATGTATCTATCTATCCATCTCTCCATCCATCTACTTGTATCTATCTCTCTATCTACCTGTCTATCTATGTATGTACTTGTCTATGTATGTGTGTTGGGGGATAACTGTTATTCCCAGCAATTACTGGTATGTAAGATCATTAATATATTAAAAGTTTGCTCAGAGCCTGAAACTATTTTCATGAAACTTTGCTAGTGTGAAAAAGAAATTGCAGTCCAGGAAATAGGAAGAGACTTGTCGAAAGTTTAATGAGAAAAATAAATGATAAAGTGGCTTCTATCTTGTATCAGGTTCTATTCTAGTGGCTATTAATACATGTAAATCTTACACTTAAGATTGAGAGGAAAAGGTCATTTGCACAAGGGAAAGCTTGATGAATTGTTTATACAAAATTGTGTAAAGAAATATACATGTATTAAACTAGTAGTATCGTTAAGCCACAGGAGCTTTCACACTGGATAAGATTGTTGCGTACGATTTACATATATCTAGGAAGGTAAGGACGAGGCCACGAGAAAATGATATACCGGTAAAGGTTTTTTTTGTATAGAAAAGACTAAAGAAACACTATTAAGGAGGTCAGCTTGTGAACACCACAGTTTTGTGTCAGGTTATTTAAGTCATGGATTTTGCTTTTGGGTGCAACATTTAACCGACTGGTCAAATCTCAAATCAGTGTATGTGGACGTCTGGATGATAAGCCCAGCCCAGTTTCTTTACAATTCTCAATTGAATACAAATTTCACACAGGCTATGGGCGCAGATTTTTTCTTTCTTTAATATTGAAATAGATTGCTCTGACAGACACACATTCACATCTTTCTTGAGGTATAGATTACATGTTTCAATGAGAAACCATTTTCAAGGGAACAAAAAATTTGGTCTTTGTAGACAGGTGGTCACTAAAGCAGGTTTGACTGTACATGTATATTCATTTGAATTTGAAATTGACATTTCTTTCTGCTCATTCCCTACACAAAGTCAGTGGTGGCTTGGTTTTTGTGTCAGACTCAATCCGTGTTATTGACCATTGAGTGAGTGAGAGTGGAAATTCCCACAGTACCCCCATGCCAATAAAGTGTACACAAAGAAAGAATGACTCATACTACCTGAACAGCATGTCATAATTGACAGGCAAGTTACACATACTAGGTGCATGTAGTCTGCAATCGCAAACCCCTGTCAGTCGTAGTGCTTAACAAAACTAACAAAGTCTGAATTGTGAGACTAAGATGACAGCACAGTCCACCGTTCTCCACAGGCTCTGTACTCTAACTGCTCCCAACACAGTCAGAGACTGACAGGGTTGGGCTGTGCTAAAGGCTTTATGGAATTGTGTTTTAATAATTAAGTGTCAAATTAGAGTCTGTGCATGCAGACTACATGTAGTAACAACCTGAGGCTGAATGTGTGTACTGGGACTTGTTGAGGTCTCTGAACAGAATCAAACAAAAGTGAATTGTCTGCTAGAGGTCAGAGGTCAATTGAGGCCAAGGGGAATTCCCTGTGTGCTGCCACTCCTTCCTATCCTATAAAAGTACATTGACCTATTCTACATGTACATGAACCCAACTACTTGTAAATGTACATGTATGTTGTGTAAAAAGAGAACATTTCGCCAGAGGATCAAGTTTAAACCTTGAACAATTAGGGCAAGAAATTTAATGTGGAGTGAAGACAATCAACAATGTTTTTCAAGATTATCATACACATACAATCAGTAGTGATCTCCAAATATAATTCTGTCTTCCGCCAACCTTCAAAGTTTCAAGTGAAGGTTGATTCACAATTGTTCAGCCTATGCCAAATATGATTTTAGAAATACACATCACAAATAATGGGGCTCGTTGTTAATTGCAGGGTTGTGATTAAATGTCTTTGTTCATAAATCATAAACGCAATTACATGTATGTGTTGTTGATTTCACAAGAAGTTTAGGCTGCATAATACAAACTGCTTCTAAATATACATATGGCATGTACATTTATCAATCTGTTTGATATCTAAATACAGTCCGAGTCTATACTTCTGGCTTTCATAGTACAGTGTAATTGTGCACAGGTAACAAAAGAAAGTCCAGCTGTCCAATACCAGAAATAATTTAATGTGCACACTACACTGTTATTTTCCTCAAACTTTTCTGTCATGTACGAGCATCAAAGTTCATACAATTCTGAATTGCTTATGTTTCAGATGATGTGTTTAATAGTGATCAAGACCATTGAAATGAAATTTGTTATCCAATGTTATAACAATTTTTAAAGTTTTAGAATGACCCTATTTGTTTGGATTTTAATCAATAAAATTTGGATTGAATTGAATTGAATTGAACTATGAGGGGGGGGGGGGGGGGTTACATATAATATTACATGTACTGTACAGTACATGAAGCAATATACATGTACAGTATGTATAAACTGTGTAGGCCATCAGTCATACTGTTTTTTGTATGGGTTGACGTGTATTCGTGTAATGTACAGAGGCTTCCATATACTGTACATACAACTGTACAGCTGAAACTATCCCAGTATGCAAAGCCAAGGACAATCCCACAGACTGTATTCCAAGCATGCTCTTGTACTTGACTTGACTTGGCTGAATTGCGCAGTACAGAACAGTTCCGGTAGCCTGTCATTACAGCGTACCCAATTATGTCTGCTATGGCTCCTAATTGCATCCACACGTGTGTACGTACGGTTCTATGGGCTGACCTGAATAACCCCAGTTCAGTGATCCGGTCAGGGTGATGACGGCAAATAATAAAAGAAGTGTTAAAATACTGCCCTTGGTTGGGTTGTAGAGCGATTCAGGCTTTTCATAGTACTATCACAGATTTACATACCTACATGTACATACTGTATATAACTATACTGTGTAGTAATGATTTGAATAAAGAACTGTTTTGAATACAGTGAAGAATTTTTGGGATATACACTGTAGAATACATTCAATGCATGTACATGTATGTTGGCCTATAGCTTAAGTTGGCATGCTCTTCACATAAATGTATGTAAATGTAGGCCTTCTTTAATTTGTGTTATATGGATGTGAAATGAAGATTTACTCAAAATTAAATCGTCGAAGAGGCAGATACAATTCTTGAACCCAATAAATGAACTGATGTTAAAAGCAAAATTTCGTCATTGCCTAGCGTATTGAAAATTGTTAATTTTTAAAGTGTCTTCCAGTATATGTTGTTCACATAATGTATGTATTGTGTACAACTGTAAGAATTGTTCAGATTTCTATCTTTTGATGGCACCGTCAATCAGCCAATACTGGGGTTTATTCTTTCCCTTAAAATTGATTTATGAGTTGATTGTAGTTGCAGCTCCAGTTAAGTCATACATGTAGATGAGCAAAAAGCAACTAAATTGTGAATATGTCTTTTGTATTGTCTTTCCAGGCTCAGAAGCAGCTTCGAGAACATACAGACCATCTAAAAGATCTTGGTAGAATGTGGGTAAGTTAAACAAAATGATTACAAATTTAATGGACAAAGCAGAGTACCATGAAGGCCATTTAAAAAATATGGGGCGCCCCTATTCTTCTTTTTAAAAAAATATTTTGTTTGTTGTTGAAAACTTCTTATTCATTTTTTTTTTTTTTTAAATACCATCTTGAAAAATAGTCTGACTGTCAGGGAAATGTACCGAGCTGCCATTTTGAAGGGAAAAAAAGAAGAAAAAAAAATTGCCTCCTCCTTCCTATTTTTCAAAATGGCAGGATGCTAAACATGTTTTTTTTAATGGCCTAAACCAACATTTTAGTGTGATAACTAGATTAGTGATAGTTTTATGCCAAACAAATGATTAATAATAACATACACGTGTAGCCACATGTAGCTGCCATTTTGAAGGGAAAAAAAGAAGAAAAAAAAATTGCCTCCTCCTTCCTATTTTTCAAAATGGCAGGATGCTAAACATGTTTTTTTTAATGGCCTAAACCAACATTTTAGTGTGATAACTAGATTAGTGATAGTTTTATGCCAAACAAATGATTAATAATAACATACACGTGTAGCCACATGTAGTTTTTACGTCCTGAAGTTTCACAGGAAGGAAATGGTTGTCATGAAGGAAAGTATCTTGTTTTTACAGTACTTTTAATCTATTTTTAAATGAGTGGTGCCATTCAGATATCATTTTTTAAATTCTAATTTCATGAATCTAATCTTGACTTCTGGTATTAAATGGAAATCCATTTCAATTGAATTCCATTTTGAGGAAGCGTGCTCAAAGTCATGACATTTTTGAATTGTTTATGTTGCAGAAGATGTGTTAGTGATCGAGACCATTTAAATAAAAGTAAACTGACAAAGTTTGCAAGAAATAACATCCACTGAAAAGAACAATTCACAATTGTTCGGTTGGGACGACAGATTCTGAAACAAAATCCTGGATTTAGCTCATGCCTCAATGATGATTGTAAACCTGTAGGTCAGTCAGGAACCCACGACTTTTACAAGCTGATCTCCTGTCTTATTATCAAGATATTTCGAAAATCAAATTTTGCGTTTTCCTAACAGTTTTTTTATAACACTACAGTCTGTTAGGGAAAATGAGTATGGTAAAACCAGTCACTCAAAGATTTCTACTTTTTTGAGGCACTTCATGATCATTTTGAATCACAATTTTTGTAGGGCTTCAATATTACACCATGTCACTGACACTGATAAGACGTAGGGGCATGCATCTCAGATTTAACATTGTTAAACGATGCCTTTAATGGGGACAGATAAATATGGGATATAGCACTGTCAAATGTTGACAGAAAGCTGATAAGGAAATTCCAATTATTTCCTGGTGATAATTAGGTCAATCAGTCATGTACTACATGTATGTGATCCTGTGATCTGTAATTAGTTTGAATCTAATGAAAGAATTTCCTTGGATCTCATATCCTCACCAGATGGATGTGAAATTGAAAGCTTTCAGCTAATTGACATGTTTGAGCTGCATTACTCAATCTTAATTAGGATAGAGAGGCTGTAGAGTATTTTCAAACAACAGTAGTGGGCGAGAGTTGATACATGCACATGTATTCGATATCTCAAATTTCCTTCTATAAAAGTGTTAACACATAAAGCACAGCCCCTATCCAGTCGTATTGTATTTAGTATAATTTGGCAACATATTTAGAGATTCCAAATCATTGTTTTCCAATCAAAACTGGCAATGTTTTCAACTTTTTAATCAACATTCCTACTCATAAAATTGCTTTCAGGGACATTACATTTGAATTTCAACAACGTAGAAATAAAAGAAAATTATGATTTTTGTCAATTTAAATAACAAAATGTTATCAATTTAGCCCTACAAATAAATCCTGTCATGATACTGAAATCACTGACTACCTTGGACTCGCCCAGACCTTGGACTTACAGTTGTACTCACACATTTCATCATTTTCTGTTTATTTGTATTATTTTGTCAGAGTCATTTCCACGATGGCTACGGTAAACTGAATGCCGCCTACTGCAGTCTTCTCAACACCAAATTGGAATTCCACAGAAAGGTGGGTGTGTAATATATACCGGTAGTCTTAATTTCAAGCATTTGGAATTTTCAGCCACGCTGATGCTTCTGCTGTAAAACCAGAGACTCTTGCATGCACGAAGCATTCACAAATTTCACAAGAGACAAAGATTTGCAAAATTGTTCTGCTGGGGAGTACATGTAATTTATTATCAACATGAACGATGTGCAAGTTTTGCAGTTCACAAAAAATTCATAGTGCGAAATTTGACAAGTATCAGGTTTTACAGTGTTATGCAACTACATTCGTAATAAATCCCTGCGATTCATAATGATTATAAAAAAAATGTATTCATTGCAATGTACTCGGGCTCTTGAAAGTGTGGAAATATCCAGGCCTGTGGGTCATTAGGCCTGTCATCATCAGCTCGAGATTGCCAAATAACCCGCTATTTTAACTATCCCGATCTCAAATTATCCAGTTAATTTGCGTCTTCATCAGCCTGCAGGTGCAATTAGCAGGATACTTGGTCGAGATAATCATCCCAAGATATCTTGGACTAATTTGCAAAATATCGCGCTATTTGTCCGGTGCGTCTTCACCAACCCGAAGACTTGCACTATGCGCGAACGCTGAGCAACATATCTCAAGATATTTCTTGTGCTCGAGTCTGGAGCTGATGAAGACGTGATTTGTAACTTCAGGATTATTTCCCAAATCAGAAATAGCGGGCTATTTGGCAATCTCGAGCTGATAATGACATACCTATTGAGAATTTGTTCTTGAGCATAGACTATGAAACTGTTGACATGTTATGGACTGTTTATTGAACAAACAAGCAGCTGGCCATGATGTGTAATATGACAATAGTGAATTGTCTGATAAATGAAATGTAATAATGTAGTTGGAAGTATAACAAAGGTCAAGTAAAATGCATATTGTCATAGAAAAAGAGATGGTAGAGTTTCCATTTTGTGAATTTCTGCATTTGTATTTGGCATTGAAGTATTCAGAATTGTAGTTTTTATTGTATTTCATAAATGTAATGGCAGTCTTCAATAATATTCTTTCATATCATGTCTTCATGCATTTCCAATGTACCTTAAAAATGTATACCTTTATATGAAACGTAAAATGTATGTACATATTTACATTTACAAGTGGAAAATAATAGTGTTAGTGCATACAAATTATATACATATATGTACAGGTGTACATATGGTACATGTATACAAGCCTATAGATTTCTGCCATAGTGCTATGTGCAAACAGTGTATAATATCCAGACATACTCTATGTACACGACAAAGTGACAGCTGTTTTGTTATTAGTGCTCCGAGTATGATGATTTTTTGACTTGATATTAAATGAGAGTAGTGAGAGGGCAGCAGATCTAACAGGATGATAATGAATATTATTCATATATTTATGCGCCAGTCTCTCTTCTAATGCTTATCTGATTCATTTGAGAGACAAGTTTCCACATGAGCAGATTTTTAGCTCCTCTGGCCCGAAGGGCTCGATGAGCTTATGCCATGGCGTGGCGTCCGTCGTCCGTCCGTCGGTCGTTCCGTCCGTTTTTCCATCCGTCCGTCCGTCCACAGTTTTCAAAATGCTTCTTCTTTGTTATTTTTCAACCGATTTTGATTCTGATTGTTTCATATGATAGGGCTAGGAGGGGAATTTTAAACTTCTTCACAGAATCGTGAAATTCATTATCTATGCTAATTTATGCAAATTTATTCAAAATCACAAAAAAAATGCTTCTTCTCCTTCCTTTCTCGAGCGATTTTGATTTGGTTTGCTTTATTTGGTAGAGCTAAGTTTGATATCTGAGAGAATGATACAAGTGGTAATTTTTTTCCTTTTTGGGATTGATTACTTCGAAAGAGACTGCCATTTTTGTTTTCATTAACAATTTGCCCTTCAAACTTCATTCCTTGCCTAAAGATCTTTGTATGCACAGAAGCTAGAAGGAAGAAAAAAAAAAGACATTGAGAATGTTTATTAGAGGATGATATGAATATTAATTTGTTTCATTTCCACTTTCTATTGTTTAGAATCCACTGCTGCCAGGCAATCTTGTTCTACCACAGCCAGAGAAAGACATTGAAAAAATGTGTGAAAATGATATCAATAACTAGTAAGTTGCATAATGAGTACCGGTAATTAGCTGATCAAATAACATGGGTGTGGTGCGGTATTCTAAAAATTATGTTATGTTTTGAGTTATTTTGAGTTATGATATATTAAAATTACAGCAAGTAGAATGTGTTTCTTCATGAAGAAAACTGCAAATGAACTTTGAAATGAAACACTTTTTAATTGCGTTGATAAGAGATGTTGTGTATTTGATGAAACAACATAAAAATATAACATCTTGAAATGGGCTATTCTTTAATATGGTTAATATCAATTCAATAAATGGTACCCTCAAAGGCATTGTTAAACAATGTTAAATCTGAGATGCATGGCCCTATGATGTCTATGATATGGTTTATTATTGAAGACCTAAAAAATTACGCTTCAAAATGATCATGAAGTGCCTCAAAAAAAAAAATCTTTGAGTGACCGGTGCAGTGTTACCATACTCATTTTCCCCAATATACTGTGGTGTTTAAATAATTTCGAAATCCAATCACAAATATCTTGATAATCAGACGGGTGATAGGCTTGTAAACGTCATGGGATTCCTGGCTGACCTAGAGATTTATAATTATAATTATGATTGCAGCATGAGCTAAATCCAGGATTTTGTTTCAGAATCTGAGGCAATGTTACCGAGTCACTTTTATAAGACATGAAAGCATTTTCTTTGTTTCTCTCTACAGCTTCCAGATGTCCGTGGAAATTTTTGATTACTTAGAATCTCTCATCGCATTGCAAGCAGCAGGTAAGACATTGTTATCTTCTTGGAAAGAGACAGTTCAGTCCTGTAAACCAGTTAAAGGGGAAGTCCACCCTGGTATTAATTTGGTTTTGTTAGAAGTAAAAACAGAAAATGAGAGAAACAGGTCAGTGAAAGATTGAGCTAATTTTTATTAAGAGAAAAAAAGAAGCTTTTGTGGCTCCAAACAGACAAAATATAACTAGAAATATTTAAGATACAGAATAAAACTCTTTCTTTCATAATTCAAGTAAATGCTGCAATCCTTTGTTTGTCTGTGCCACACTCTGTGTGTGTTCTTTGCATGAACTTGAAATTGATCCAAGTCTATTTTCATTTCCATCTTTTTTCAGCCATGATATTTCCTTGTATTCTATCAGTAGCTTGATTGAAGAAAGTGATCATAAGTATTCTTTTACAGCTCTCTCTTTTTCTAAAACAATTGAGAATGAATTCAGCGCTTCTTTCAAAATGCCACTGTGTAGTTTCAGTCAGTACAAAGGCAATGGTAATTTAAGATTACAGCTTAGATTTTATTTTACAAATATTTAAAAGGGAAAGCAATTATTAATATATCATTAAACATTAAACATATCATTAAACATAATGATTGCTAATTTTATGTGCTCTTTTTAAAGGGCAGACACAATTCCTCCTTCCGTTTTTTAATTTCCCAGTTGCAACACTATTTTTATATCAAATTGGCTTGGCAGATGTTAACTGAAAGTAGCTGTGTGTCTAGTGTATATTCAGACCAGGGTCATCTTTCAACTCTCACTCTAATCATTATTCTCCCATTTTAACCACGATTATTTCTATATCCACCCTCGGTCTTCAGACCCTTTGACCTGTCCAAAGCAATGTCCATTACACGGTCGGACCAGTGCCGTCTTTCACCCTCCATTCCGGTCATTATCTCTGCATTTTTAATCATAATTTCTTTCCTTATCATCCCACAGTCTTCAAATCCTTTAACCTGTCCAAACCAATGTCGGGCACACCTTCGGGCCAGTGCCGTCTTTCGCCTCTCATTGCGGTCATCCTGGATTCGGGCCAGCTCTATGACTTCAGCGTCAGGTTACTCTACAAACTACACGCATGTAAGTTGGATTCCTTGTATGTACAGTCAAACGTGCTTTAGTGACCACATGTCTACAGAGACCACCTGTCTACAGAGACCACCTGTCTACAAAGACCACATTTGTTGTTTCCCTTGATAATGGATTCTCATTGAAACATACACTAAAGAAACCTGTCTACAAAGACCACCTGTCTACAAATACTACTTTTTGTGTTTCCCTTGGGCGGTTGCTATAGACAGGTTTGAATGTATTTGCAATCATTGACTCTTTACAGACATTGGTTAACTTATGGAACAAACATCACTGGGCCCTGTTTCATAAAACTTGTTATCAGTAACAACTGCCACAGACCTATGACAAATCTGCTCACAGCCAATCAAATGCAAGGATTTCAGTAGCTTATAACAACTATTGTAACTTGTTATTGCTCACAAGTTTTATGAAACAGGGCCCTGGACTGCCACTGCCAACTTTTGTCACATGTACATTGAATATGTACCATATTCTTAAAACATTTTGATCCATGGTGAATAAACAGTAAACAAATCACAAACAATAGTAAAGATATTAAATCATTGCATAGAAAGAATACAAAACATTCAATTAGGTAATCTGTCATTTATTAAATTCTCTTTTTTTATTTAGAGATGATAACTTGGTATAGTAACGACTTGGTTCCTTTAGGTTATGGGTTAACAGTAAACAGCACAAAGAATAATTAGATTTGATGTTTGGAAACTACCTCAGAGTTATTCATGAATGCAAAGAGTTTTCATTTACTTCATAATTCTCTTTATTTCTACTAGATTTTACCAATTGAAATAATGCTATGTGATAATTTGAATCGATGAAATAAATACTCTAATTTCAATAGGTAGATTCAAATATCGTCTGTTTGGGGCTAAAAGGGCATTAGATCATATCATTTTACACAGAGCTACTGCCCATCTGTCTCCAAACAGTTCAAATAGTAAATCAGATATGAGTTGGCTTGTTCAATGCTAATTTTCATCTTTCGAAACAGGCTTGCCAGAGGACACACTCGACGGTCATAGGTCACGGTTTCTGAAGCAGTTCCATGCCCTGAAGGAATTCTACGCCAAATGCAGCAGCATCATCTACTACAGAAGACTCATCCAAGTACCTACTCTACCTGCAGTGAGTAACCCCTCTTCTCCTTTAAGCCCTTTGTATCATACCATAGGAAGACTTATGTAGTTATGTAATTGACTTCTCGCTAAATGTTTCTTATTCTTTCATTACATAGCTAAAATGTTAACATGTCGGACCAATTTTCATATCAGAGCCCTTCTGCCAAACAAGCAATGATCTACTGTTTTTGTAGTTGTCAGCACGACTGTATCCTTAAGCTTTATCTTGTGCAGTGTTCCGACCAACTTTGTTTGATTGAAATTTGTCTAAAGCCTCCACCCTCCTCCTGATTTATGAGTTTTATAAAAAAATGTTTTTTAAAATGTTAGAAGACAATGATCTAATCCAATCCAGCGCCAATATCTAGTTGCCTAATCATAGGCGCTGATGAGACTGAAAAACTACCAAAAATGTCTGTCCATGATTCTAACTGGGAAAGACGAAAAAAGCAGTGACTAATTGTGAGCAATAGAAGACAAAGATAACACTAATTATTTCCTTCATTGCGCTGTTAAATCTTCTCATCCTTTTAGGAGCCTCCAAACTTCTTTGTGGCTTCCATGAATCAAGACACCTATATCAGCCCAGCTGTGATGCTTGCCCTTAACGAGTCTATGCTGGATGGCAGTGGAAGAGATAGCCCTCCGGTAAGTACACATGGTTTCAGAATGAATTGAATTGAACTGAATTGAAAACTCAATTGAACTGAATCGCTCTCAATTGAACTGAATTGAATTGAACTGAATTGAATTTAATTGATTTTAATTGATTTTAATTGAACTGACCTGGCTTGAACTAAATTGAAGTGAACTCAATTGAGCTGAAATGCTCTCAATTGAACTGAATTGAATTGAGTTGAACTGAGTTGAACTGAATTGAACTGAACTGAACTGACCTGACTTGAACTCAATTAAAGTGAACATAGCTTCAGAATGATCAAATAGTAGTTCCATGTCTTACAAGTATGTTCTCTCAAATGTAGTTCCTCGGTCATGTACTCTTTATATCTTCTAAAGCACAGAATGTTTGGTTATTTCATTTGAGATTCCTAAAGAAAGGAGGGAAATAAGTTTCAAATCAAATTCATAACATTGTGAATTGCAGTGAGCATAAATGCTCATTGATTATCTTTCTTAACTAAACTGTACTAGAGCTAGACTAGACTTTACTGGACTAGGTAGAACCATAATGAACAAAACTGAATTGAACTGAACTGAACTGAAGTGATCTGAATTGAACCGATCTGAATTGAACCGATCTGAATTGAACCAAAGTGAACTGAACTGAACTCAACTAAATTGCTCTAAATTGAACTGAACTAAAATTGAACTGAACTAAATTGAGCTGAACTAAACTAAACTGAACTGAACTGAACTAAATTAAAGTAAAGTGAACTGAACTGAATTGAAGTGAACTGAATTTCACTAAACCAAACTGAACTTGACTATTAATTGAACTAAACTGAATTGATGTAAACAGAGCAGAGCTGACTTGAAGTGAACTGATTTGAAATGAATAAAACGATTTGAATAAATTCCACTGATCTATTCACTCCAGCCTCCCAGTGAAGCGTCGTCCATTGAGGAGCCCGTCTTTGAGAAGTTTGAGGAACCTGTGATGCACAGTGCTATGTTAGTAGACCTCATGTCATCTCCACCCCCGCAAGAGAATGGACAGTTCCAACAACAGCAAATTCAGCAGAGTGGTCCGGATGAAAGGTACATAATTGCTCTTACATTCTTACATACACTGTACATAAAGGGAAAGCCCACCCTGAAATTAAGTTGATTTAAATAGAAGCAGAAAATGAGAGAAACGGGTCAGTGAAAGTTTGAGCAAAATCCAAGAAAATAGACCTGATAATCATTTTAGAACTCGCACATGCTATCCTGAACATAATAATCGGGTGTGATTTAATTTGATATGGTTTGATTTGATTTGATTTGATTGTATTTAGGCATTTGATCATGGAACAGCTGAGAGAGGAGGTGAACTAAACTCAAATTTGAGCTAGAGAGAACAAAGGATGAAGACCAGAACATTTTAGGGGAGCTCTCTTTAACCATTGTATCTTAATCTGATTTGATTCAATTTGATTTGAACTTGATAGTCTTTAAGGATCAAATCATTGAGCAGCTGAGAGAGGAAGCAAACTAGCTCAAGTTGAGCTCGAGAGAACCAAGAAAGAGGTCCTTATTCTATCAATACCAGGTACATTAGACCATTCAATATTTGAGATTGAAAGGAAAGCAAATTAAATATAAGATTTTTTTAATTTTTATTGTGTTTTATCAGAGATTGGATTATTGAGCAGCTGAGGGAGGAGGTAAACCAGCTCAAGTTTGAGCTCGAGAGAACCAAAAAAGAAGATCAGCGAATCATTGAAGCACTCAAGAAACGACTCATGGAAATGGAGCAGGAGATGAACGAACATCGGACAGTGGTGGAGACACAGTGTGAGGTAATATAAAGCTTCTAGACTAGGCATTTTATCCATAGCTGTCTCTCTCAACCCGGGTATTGAATGGGTACCTAGATATTCACTTTATGCTGGTATCAAAGTCAGGGTAATGATTTTCGGAGCACATCAGAATGCCCACTGTACAAGAAATGGAATAATATCGTTGTTATTCATGCCTTCCATGTAGAGGTGTCGTGGTCGAGTAGATATGTCAGCAGACTGTGGATCACAAGGTCCGCGGTTCAAGTCCCACCGCGGCACTAATGTCCTTTGGCAAGACATTGATTTACATTCGCCACTCTCCACCCAGGTGTTAAATGGGTACCCGGTAGGATGCGAAAGATAATGTGGTTTGATTAGCAATGGCGCTTGTAAAATGGCGACTGGCTGGAATGCTCCCCAGGGAGTGGAGAATGTGCATACCTTGTGTGAGGGTAAGCATGAATCCGATGACCGGGGTAATAATATGTGCTGCGCCTAGAAACAAAGTACCGTATTTGCCGGCGTAAAGGCCGCACCGCCGTATAGGCCGCACCCCCAACTTTGACATTTCGTAGAGGAAAAAAAAAAAAAAAAACTAAAAAAAACTAAAAAAAAAGAAAAAAAAAACGGACCAAACAAAAAGATCGTAATTTTCTTGTAGAACACTCTTTTTTTTTTACAAACTATACCAATTCATCAATATTCTTTTAAATCAACAAGAAGTTAACCTAAAAAATGATCATAATTTAGCAGATCTTCATCGACTTTTAAGCTAGTACTGTATCGTACGCAGATTTGGTATCCTACAATACCCCTTCCTCGATGTGCGGTGTAATCCGAAATAGCATTTTTCGACCTGCGCAGTTGTGTTGCGCGGCAGCTAGCTCCGTAAGTAACGGCCTGTCCCTTTGTTTACTTTTTGGCGATGCAATGGTACGGACTTAGATCTAGATCTATATGCAGATTTTTTTAGAAAAATAAGTTTTTTCGTCTTCATGTCAACTATGCAACATAAAATTGTCGGTAAGTTGTGTGGAGTTATTCTAGAATTGTCCTGTACCGTTGTCTAGTCATGCTACCGTTCCTATAGTCCCATACGTGCAAATGGACGTGATGTTTTGACCGCTGAATTTTGTTGTTGTTGCGTATACGCCGCACCCCGACTTTTTGATTTTTTCTCACCCGAAAATACTGCGGCCTTTACGCCGGAAAATACGGTATGAGGCACATTATAAATGTGAGCTATTATTATTATTATTATATTAAAGAGTTTTGTATGTTAGACTAAATTTTTGTGCATTGATCATGAAATGTGAGACAAAAGCACACATGCTCTACACTTTGCTTTTGTGGTTACCGGTATGTTAATCCTGCAATATGGTCATTGAGATACATGTATTTTGGTGGTCTTGTATTTTCTGTGATATTTCAAGAGCCATTTTACACTTGATATTCATGTCTAGAAGCAGTATATCTCATCACATCTCGAAGAAGTGTAGAAAGTTTTCATTTGATATAGGTCAAACATCATTGAAGACTGATTATCAATGATTTGAAAACTTGTCTTTAGCCTGATCTATGCTTAATATTCCATTTCATGAAGGCTTGAAGATCACCACATCTCGAAGAAGTGTAGAAGTTTTCATTTGATATAGGTCAAACATCATTGAAGACTGATTATCAATGATTTGAAAACTTGTCTTTAGCCTGATCTATGCTTAATATTCTATTTCATGAAGGCTCGAAGATCACCACATCTCGAAGAAGTGTAGAAGTTTTCATTTGATATAGGTCAAACATCATTGAAGACTGATTATCAATGATTTGAAAACTTGTCTTTAGCCTGATCTATGCTTAATATTCCATTTCATGAAGGCTTGAAGATCACCACATCTCGAAGAAGTGTAGAAGTTTGCATTTGATATGCTAAAAAATCATTGGAGTCTGATTATCAATGATGTGAAAACATGTTTATAACCTGATCTATGCTTAATGTTCTATTTCATGAAGGCTTGATGATCATCACATCTCCAAGAAGTGTAGAAGTTTGCATTTGATATGCTAAAAAATAATTTGAGTCTGATTATCAATGATGTGAAAACTTCATGATATGAAGGCTTGAAGATCAATAATCATTATGCATATGAGTAGTGGCGAAAGGTACATGCAGTGTCCAGTCAACAGAAATAGACCAATACTTACTAGAGACTCGATGGCTTTCATGATTTTGATTCACTCATACACATTGTCTTTTATTTATTTTGCAGGAAAATGAAACGTTACGGGACAAAGTAAAGGAGCTTGAATATGCTGCCCTCATGGTCTCAGAGGAGAAATTAGTAGATGCAGAAAGTAAGTTATTCATAGTGTAGATAATCTTGTTTGAGTACATGTAGTTTTGAGTTTTGGTAATGACGATAGGCAAATTTCTTCTGGAATTTAATGGATTTGAAACTGGATGTTTAAGACTACAAATCTTTGATACATCCTTAAGTCCTAAGCAAATTTGATGGGAAATGAATGTTAATGAATCAACAAGCATAGGAATGGTTCAAATAAGTTGGGCAATCAAGATGTAAATTGAATATATGAAGTTCTGTGTGCTCATAAAATGTTGCTTTTGTTTTCTTTGTATCTGATTTTCTGATTTTGAGTAAGTTCTGGTAATGACTATAATTATTGGCATTATTAGCTTTCTTGAAACACATGCAGAAATATTCTTAACAATTTTTCGTTGACCTTCAATCAAATGAATTTTAATTTATATTTACCTAAAACAGGGAGGTCCAAAGTGAATGAAGAGAGATTCAAGAAGATGAAAGATGTCTACAATAAACTGAGAGGAGAACATCTAGGCCTCCTGAGAGTGGTGAGTTGTTATTATGTCGTCTTTTTTAAGGGTAGGGTTTGCCTTTTACACATGGCATCACTTTTAAAATAATTCTGGTAGTTGTACCTTTAATTTAGTCCATTTTTATTTTTGGTTTACCCATCATGTCAGGGAAAAAATTAGTATTTACTTTTTCGGGGGCTACTTTTCAACCTTGTCTGAATTAGAATAACATTCTAAAATTTGTTTTGCATTGAACTTTATGCAAATTTAAGGGGGCTCTTTGCTGATTTTCAGGGGCACTTTTAGGCATTTCAGGGGCTATTTCGCCCTGAGCCCCGTGTATTTTTTATTAAAAAAACGTCAGCCCATAGCATGCTGAATAAAGTTAATGTGGTTGATATGATACGTTCTAGCTGTACACAAATCATTTATTTAAGCAATTTGTAGCCTTTATTTATCAAAATGTCTATCTCTAATCTAGAATGCTGAAGCTAACAAGCAACTCACAACAGTATCCAAGTGCTCGGAGGAGACGGTTCTGGCCAGGCAGACGGCCGAGCAGACCGTCGAGAAGCTGCAGATGTCCATCGCTCAGACGGCCAGCAGGGAGGCTCAGCTCAAGAGGCAAATGGAGGAACAGAGGAAAAAATTGCTTGGTGAGAGGAATTACTTGAATCGTTGGCCTTTCACTCAGTTTGATAAGTTTTTATCTTGTTTTGCCGCATTTCTGAATGTTTCTTGCCATCTCCCCTCATCTGTTATATACTGTAGGAACCCCCTTTTTTGTCTCTTTTCCCCCATCCTCTCTCTCTGTGTCTCTATCTCTCTTTCTTCCTTTATCTTTCTCTCTCTTTCTCATCACTCTAACTCTCCCTCTCCTAACACCTCTCACTTTCTCTTTCTTTTTTAAAAATTGAATTTGATCAATTAATTTTTATGAAATGTCTATACGTTTGATTCTTGATTTATGTCATATTTTGGTTTATTTGAATTTGAATTGCAAGTGTATTGTATCTTTGTGAAATGGATCGCAATCGCGATGATATTTTTAATAAAAAACATTTCTATCTATCTTAATTTAGAATGTATCAAGTGACACAGATGATTATTATAGTTAATCAATCCACTCACTTATTATGCAATTTTTAATCTGTTCTTCCTCTAGACTGTCACACTGCTCCCTATATTTCGTTGTTTCTTTTTCTCTCCTTGCTGTCTCGTCTTTTTCTTTTCTCTCTCTCTCTCTCTCTCTCTCTCTCCCTCTTTCTATGTTTCCCTCCTTCATATTATTGTACGACTATGATATATGTATAGATTTGTAAGGCATTTTGTTTTTGTGATTATACTTTGTAAACTCCACGTAATTCAGCCCTTGGGCTGCCATGTGTAGCATCAGGCATCAGGAAAACTCTGTCAAACGTGAAATTTGGGACTTGAATGCAGTCAGCTTTACGAGTTGGCCATGTCATTAAGGCTATGGAGGGGGAAGGAGAAATGTCTAGAAAAAAATGTATTATGTTTAGTTTATAGTTATTCATTTATTTGTTTAATTCTTGTTGTTTAGCTAGTTTCTCTAGCCAGAGGTGTTATCGGTGCAGAGTAGACATAGCATTGTTTATTTGTTTGTTAATTTTAATTTGGTTGCTTATCTAGGAAAGGTTGTAAAGGGAGCAGAAGAAACAACACATTATTGATGGTTTGCATATTTATTTGTTGTTGTTTTTTCCAAACTTTTCATTGTTTATTTGTTTTATTGTTCTTGTGTATGTAGCCAAGGCTGTGGAGGCCGCAGAGGAGACGTTGAGACTCATCACACAACAGATGGACGATCCTCAGTTTGCATCAGCTACGTGTACACCAGGTAAGAAAGACCAAGATACGATCAATTCAGTATTTACATTATTCCCTTATTTTTAATGATCATGAGGAAAAATCTAAATTTTTTCACAATCAAGGCTTTCTTCCACATCTCTCAGAGACTTCCATAAAAATAAGAGCAGCTATCGTGCAATATTATTTGGAAATGTAATTGATCCAAATAGAATATATGTCAGGTTTGCCCAACCCATGACACGGGTCAAAGTCCATTGTATGTCTCAAAATAATAATAATAATAATCTGTTCTTGTATAGCACATAACACATCATGATATAACGTCCCTATGCGCTTCCAAAGAGCTTTGGGAATTATTACCCTAGCTTTAGCTCTTGCAGCTGTTATCAGCGCACAGTGCATTTCAAGGAATAATCCTACCAGGTACCCATTTACCTCACCTGGGTAGAGTGTGGCAAATGGAGATTACCGTCTTGCCAAAGGAAATTAGTGTTGTGGCAGGGTTTTGAACCCAGGGGAATGTTTCACAAAGACTAAGATTGACTTTATTAAGTTGGACTTAAGTATGGCAGGCCGTTCATGCCACTGTTTGCTCTCATCATTTACTGCCATTGGTCTCTCAAGGGACATACAAACCGTGGTCACAAATCTACAGAATTTACATCTTTTGATAGTTCGTTATTGAAGAAAAAAAATATTATCTAAAGATCATAATTGAGAGACCAATGATGAGAGCAACCAGACATATACATGGTATCACATACTATCTAACACATCTTTTCCTCTTTTCTTCTTTGTATGAATGAAACAGAGTATCTTCAGAGTAGAGCACCCATAGCAGATGAATGTGTGAATAACCTTGAGAGATGCTTCAACTCATACCAGCAGAACTGCAACGGTTAGTATACAGTCGTGTGGAATTACACTGTATTATGCAATTTGATATTAGCACGGAATTTGATACATGGAACTTTATTGACTGTACTCATTTCAAGACATATTTTGATTAAAGTATACACCGGTCTCAAGCTATGAATTGGAAGATACTTTGCCAATAATCCCACCAATGATGTAGTAATGTTAAGTATGATGGTGATAATGGCAGTCATAAGAGAAACAAAAAGCAGTTAGGAGTAGAACATGAGAGTGGAGAAAAGATCATACTTTTTCTTAGAGTTTGAAGGAGAAGATGTTCTCTTTTTTGTTGTTGTAATAAGTGATTTTATTGGTCATAACAAAACATTTAACAAACTTGTTTATCCTTTTGCATAAATGTATTTATAATATATGATATGAATGATTTAATAATCAACTGATACATACTTTTTGTGAACATACTGAACAAAGTAATACATGAATTGTCAACATACAGTGTATATTACTTCAAATCTTGTTCCTCTTATGTCTAAATGTTACACGGTACATTAAAAATAACATGTGCATAAAAAAAAAGAATCTCGTGTTATTCCACTATCAAAATAAAAATCCAACTTGGACCTGATTTTATAAAGTACTCGCAACACAAACCGAGAGACAATATACTAACTGGACAACAACACCCCCAAACAAAAAAACCCACAAAAAACAATAAACTAGAAAAAACAAAAACAAGAGAAGATGTTTATGATACACCATCAAATAATCTATTGTTTACCTAAAAAAAACTCATCAAGATGAGTAGTTTTTTTTTATTTACAAGCAATTATTTTTATTTGCCAGATTTTGGAGGATTGATCGGTGCCATCGCCTCCTTTTCTCAATCCCTCGGAGAGTACATGCTGCAGGGCAAAGCCACCTCAAATCTTGCTCCTGTGGATGTCGGAGAAAGTAAGTATACACATTGCATCAGTTTCAGATACTATTTATTGCTTTTACTAGCTGTGTCGCATATACAGTCAAACCTGTCTACAGCGACTGCCCAAGGGAAACAAAAATAGTGGTATTTGTAGTCAGGTGGTCTTTGGAGACAGTCTTTGGATCAATCGCAACTCTTTATAAAAGTGGGTCCAGGGGCCCGTTTCATAAAACTTGTTATCTATAACAACTGCTAAATCGTATTTATGGAAATTGTCAAACACCCTGAAGCCATACTAAATGGAATATTTTTTAAAGTTTGGTTATGCAATTTTAATTTTGTTTAGAGTGTCATTTGTTTTTCGACTACTAGCATTACTGGACTTACTTTTTGTACAGGATTGTCATCCAATTGCCATGCGACATGTAGCAGTGCCTTGACTGTGCTTCAATCGTTGAAGGAAGAGGACCAGCAGGGCTTCACCCAGAATGAAGGCGACCTGAGGGAAAACCTTCGAGCTATCTCTCACCTCACACAGGTAAGAGGAAGGAGATTGGTATTATTGAAAGCGGACTAACTTTAGTCCATGGTTTAATCCACCGACTAAGTATAGAATGCCAAGTATCCATATGAACATATTTTTGAATAATTTGATATGTCCCTAAATTACCATAATAACATAATTGTATCATAGTTATATTGTTGTTTATCAATTATGTTATTACATTTTATTTTAATTTAGTGACAGATTAAATTATTAAAAAATATATTCATATGGACACTTGGCATCCCATACTTAGTCGGTGGATTAAACCATGGACTAAAGTTAGTCCGCTTTCAAGAATACGACCCATAGTCTTGTGAGAACTTGAGGGGCTTACATGAAAGTCAGTTTGACTCATGGTAAGGCTAGAATTGCTCAGAGGCCACTAGACATTTGCATTGATGCCCCGCTTACTGACTAGTCCTCTCCTGCCAACTTACAAAGCGTAAGGATTTTTTTTAGCTGGAGATTGTATCATTACTATTTTGGGTTCTGTGCCACTATAACTGACCAAATTGCCCCCCCCCCCCCCAACCATTGATAATCGGTATTCAGTGCCTGAAATTGTATTGTTGGACAAAGTATGCAATTTTAGTTGTTAATGATCTAGAGTTTTAAAAAAGACGAAAGGATGACATATTATATTAAGCAAAGCAATAAATAATCTTGTATGTATTTCCTTCACGTAGGAGCTGATATCTGAGGAGATAAGTAGTACAGAAGAGATAGGTGATCTTGTGGAGGCAGAGATGCAGTCCACAACAGACCTCGTAGACCAGGCTGCTAGTAGGATAGAGGTAAACCCTTGATGGATGATGATGATGATGATGATAATGATGATGATGACGGTGATGAGGAGAAGGAAAAGGATTTGTATGATGATTGTTAAGATGATGATGATAATAGCAATGAAGATGATGTTGATGATGATGATGACAAGGAGGAAGAGAAGGAAGAGGTGATGATGATGGTCATATTGTGGTGATTTGGTGTTAGTAATATGGTAATGATGGTGATGATGATGATATTTTTACTGAAAATGATGATGGTGATTGTAATTATACTGATAGTGGTAGTGGTGATGTTAGTAAGGATGATGACAGTTAGGTTTTTCTGATGATGTCGATGATAATTCCAACATACGGACAAAGTCAGAAACAATTCTGACAAGGTCCTTAATACAAGGGTATACACCCCAAATTTGCCACTTAAAAGATGAGATGGAGAGTCATGTCAAACACCATCCATCCAAGATACCCCAAATTGTATCTCTTTTCTTTCGTCCCTGGTCTTGCAGGAGATGCTGAAGAGGTCGAGAGAAGCCGACACCGGTGTGAAGCTGGAGGTGAACGAGAGAATCCTTGACTCCTGTACTCAACTCATGATCTGCATCAAAGAACTCATCACCAAGTCAAAGTCACTCCAACAAGAAATCGTCGCAAGTGGACGGGTGAGTAATGATTATGGTCATGGTGATGATGATGATAAACAATGCCCACCAGACTCACCTGGATCTAAGAACTACTGTGAAAGAGATTATGTTTCTGAGTTTAATCTTTCAGTTCTCATCGATGGGAACCCCTAGGCTTGTAAATGAAAGAGATGATGTTCTGAGTTTATCTTTTAGTTCTCATCAATTGGAACCCCTTTTAAATGAAAGAGATGATGTTTCTGAGGTTATCTTTCAGTTCTCATCAATGGGAACCCCTTGTAAATGAAAGAGATTATGTTTCTGAGTTTAATCTTTCAGTTCTCATCGATGGGAACCCCTAGGCTTGTAAATGAAAGAGATGATGTTTCTGAGGTTATCTTTCAGTTCTCATCAATGGGAACCCCTTGTAAATGAAAGAGATAATGTTTCTGAGTTTATCTTTTAGTTCTCATCAATGGGAACCCCTTGTAAATGAAAGAGATTATGTTTCTGAGTTTATCTTTCAGTTCTCATCAATGGGAACCCCTTGTAAATGAAAGAGATGATGTTTCTGAGTTTATCTTTTAGTTCTCATCAATGGGAACCCCTTGTAAATGAAAGAGATGATGTTTCTGAGTTTATCTTTCAGTTCTCATCAATGGGAACCCCTTGTAAATGAAAGAGATAATGTTTCTGAGTTTATCTTTTAGTTCTCATCAATGGGAACGCTTGTAAATGAAAGAGATTATGTTTCTGAGTTTATCTTTCAGTTCTCATTGACGGGAATCCCTAGTAAATCTTTTTATTTGAACTGCATGAATATAATTTGTCTTATTCCTGTTGATAATGATCCTATTTTTATAGAAAAAAACCCTATTGAGGAGTAGTCTCATACTTATTGTCGATGCCTAACACCCCTTTGGTGCTAATACTTAGCCTCAGAATACCAAGGCTATATCCTCCCGGACAATGGTACCGACAGAAGTGATTAATTTGTCAATTGATACTGTCTAACAGTACAAAGTTCTTTTTCTTCTTCTTCTTCTTCAAGATAATCTGCCTCCTTCAATACTGAAGATTCTTGCAGATGCCGTATACTCGGCCTGGTTGGGGTATGCAGGTGGACCATTACACTGGGGTTTCCCCCTACTCTTACACGAATAGTGCAATGGGTTCGTAACGTGGAAGGGTTGTGACTCTCCTGTACACAGGGCCTCCATTTAACGTCCTATCCGAGGGACGGAAGGTTTTCCACTTGACATAACCTGCATCTATGAACAAGTCAAGGGGCACGTTAACACACAACACAACATCCCTTCCAAACATTCCCCTCGGAACTGTTTGCAATGCAGTTCTGCTACTATACATATAGCGATCCCTGATAAATCATGGCAATACTGACGATAGTTATCTTCCCTTTAAAATTTCAAGCAGATCTTATTGCTTTTCAATATTTTTTATTTAGAGTCATGGTTATTCATCTTATTTTCTAACAGGGTTCAGCAACAGCCAAGGAGTTTTACAAACGTCATCATAGATGGACAGAGGGCCTCCTCTCCGCTGCTAAGCTGGTCGGGGTCGGAGCTTCTCATTTGGTGTAAGTAATGACCTTTGGCCTTATAAATCTTACAAATTCCAAATTTTGTCATGTGCACTTCAGAAGGGCATGAATGATTATACAGTCAAACCTGTCTATAGCGACTGCCCAAGGGAAACAACCAATGTGGCCTTTGTAGACAGGTGGTCACTTAAGCAGGTTTGACTGTAATAATAATAATAATATTGGATATTTTTATAGCGCACATATCCACAACGCAAGGTGCTCCAATATTACCTCGGCTCTACTAGGCTACCGATTTTGGAGCCCATCGTGTTCGAGGAATTCCTTCCTACGGGTACCCGTTTAACACCTCTGTGGAGAGTGGCAAATATAGATTAATATCTTGCCAGACGACATTAGTGCCGTGGCGGGACACAAACCATGAACCATATGATCCACAGTCTGAAAAAGTTTCTACCAGACCATGGGACCTCTGCACTTCTGAATAGGTCCCTTATACTTGATTTAAAGCAGGACTACACCACTTGTAGCTACTTGCGCCCTCTATATAGTAAACAATGTCTAAGTGGTACCCGTTGGTTCCCCATGATCCCCTTTTTCTTATGTTAATTGAGAGCTGATTTGATGAGATAACCACCTGTCAGTGATCAGGCAGGGAGGTCTAATCCCTCCTGGCCAATCTAGTGCAGATGGGCTTCAAGTAAAAGGGGTGTTACAACTACATCTACTCAACAAATTTATATCCTCGCATTGTTTTAGATTAAGTACCCTGTAGGTCCAATTAGAATAGTCCCTTTTTCTTTTTACAAGACTCCCTTGAACACAGAAAGATAGATATGCTGCATTTGATCATTAACAAGAGCTATGTGACTTAGTTTAGATTGCACACAGGTGTAGTTATAGAAACTGACATGTCATATATATATCTAATTGGTCAACATTTACAAGTGTATTGAACTTCATATCACATATTATCATCCTTTAGTTTAGTATTGTTTTAATATCATTTGACTATTTGTAACGTTTCTTGATTGTCTAGCAATTAATTAGTTTTTCTTTCCTATGATTCAATTTCATATGTTGTGTATATACTGTACCTTAATTTCTGTAATATGATGTCATTTTTTTGGCAAGGTTCTCTTGAGAAAAAAAAAAAGTTGTTTTAACAAATAAAGATGCCTCCCTGGTTATTAAGTATAAGAATTAATAAATAAATAAAGACACAAATTAATCAATGTGAACTTTATCTTCTTCTCCATGATCAGTGATAGTTCCGACAAGTTGATGAAAGGGAAAGGGAAGTTTGAGGAGCTCATGGTCTGTTCCCACGAGATCGCAGCCAGCACCGCCCAGCTGGTGGCAGCAAGCAAGGTCAAGGCGGAGAAGGGAAGCCCTAACCTCAAGGGCCTCCAGGTGGCATCCAGGAACGTCGCCACGGCAACAGCGGGAGTGGTGGCTTCCGCCAAGACGGGTGCACAGATGATCGAGGAAGGAGGTAAGAAGGGTTCAAGGGAAAGTGGTCTGAGATTAACTTTTGTTTTGTGAGCAAGAGAGTCCAGTAATTGTTAAAGAGGTACGGTATGTGGTTTGAGCTGAAGTGTATTCCCTTTGAGGAATATACCAATGGTATCATGATGATGATGATGATGATGAAGTTAAAGGCCTTCTTTGTGATACTTTGATACTTACTAGTGACTATAACCTGGTGAAATGGTGAAGATGAAAACTGGGCTTGCGTTGCCGTGTCAACAGTTTATGTTTAGGGTGATGACAAAAAGGCAATGATGAGGATGACGATTATGTTGATTTCAGTAATAATGATGGTGATGACCATGATTATAATTAAATGGTGATTGATGCCTTGTGATGCTGATAAAGTTAAGGATGATGGTGATGAAGATGATGTTACTTCTGATGATGATAGTAATGTAGATGATGATGATGATATTGATAGTGATGATTAAGATGAGGATTAAGATGATGAAGAATTAGACAATGCTAATTGTTCATGGTAGCATTTTCATTGATATGATTGCTTTGATGCTCTTCAGTCTAGAATGTTTCACCTGTTAAATCATATAATTTGTTTTCTTCAAAACTGAGCATTGGAAACAAATGGACAAAAAAGACAGCCATGACCATTCCTGATACATTTTGCTATATCAGTTTCTATTATTTCTATCAAATATTCAATTATTGTGTTATGCTAGATATAAGATATTTAACAAAAATGATTAATTCCCATCAGATTCACCCGACTTCACCAAGATGAGTTTGACCCAGACCAAGCGTATGGAGATGGAGGCTCAGGTGACGGTCATAGAGCTGGAGAGTAAGCTAGAGAAAGAACGTGTCAAGCTGGCGGAGCTCCGGAAGCAGCACTACCAGCTAGCAGGAGCCTCAGAGGGATGGGAAGAAGGGGTCAGTATGTAGTGATAATGTTGTGAGCTAGATGTTCAGCGCAAAGTCTATGGCCGCTATAAGTTGAAACATACTTTGCATAGGGTAAAGAGATCAGTATGCTATGCTAACTTCTTAAACTAGATAAAGGTCAAGGTTTAAAAGTCTCTGCCCTTTGGGTTGGGCGAAGAGGTCAACATGCTTTGCAAGTGTATGGAGATAAGTGATGCTTGAAGGTGCAAAGTATATAAACGCTATAAATGACATCGTACTAAGCATGGGGTTAAAATGTCAGTATGCCATGCTAATGTATTGAACTAGATATTGGGTAAAGGTACAAAGTCTATGGCTGCTAGTAATGAAAAAATACTAAGCTTAGGGTGAATAGGTCAGTATGCCTTGCTTGCCTTTGGGCCTTTCGGAGTGAATAACCTTTATGCTTGAAAACATACTAACCTGCATTGGATTTAATTTAATCCAATTGTTTATTGAGTACCATAGCTCATATCTGTACCCAAGAATGGCCCCTTCACAATTCATAGTCTATGATCTTTGTAGTATGAAACAGAATATGAAACACTTAAAAGCAGTTTTTGCCTATTTTGACTGAGTGATGTGTTTGGGAAGGAAGGCTACTCTTCTTTTTTTTTCTTTGGTAAATCTGTCTCTTTAGGCTTGTCCGCACAATTTTGTATTTAAAGAAAATCCTTATCAACAGTTTTGAGTTGAAATCTACTGAATTCTAATCGTCCGTGTGCACATTGTCATACTGACTAGAAAATATATAAAGTAGACAGTCTACTTAAATATCCATAACTTTTTTCTTCTAATGTTTACATTTTTAGCTGAGCTTTTAGAAGTAGCTATTATAAGTTTAGAATTTAAAATACCGCCTTACTAGTAAGACTAACGCAAGTGAAGAGCCCTTAGTGATAATAGTTTTGAGACCTGGGCCAGACATTTCATTATGTGTGTTACCAAAGTATCATAGCAGCTCAAACGTTGGACCCTTATATCAAGAGGCTTAGAGTGGAACAAATTTTTTAAAAATAAATAAAGAAGACCTCCTTGAACTTTCTAACTATGATTATTTCGATTTTAGAGATGATTGTTACTAAAAAACAAAGAAGAAATAAAGACATACTAAAGTTTTTGTCTTGCACTCATTAGAGTGAAATGCTACTTTTATAAGAGAATATTTGAAGTAATTTGTTTAGAGTTGATGATTTTGTTATTTTTATTTGGACCACACATTGTCTTTAAAAGCAAGCGATGAAACTTGAGGGTTAATACAAA
This sequence comes from Strongylocentrotus droebachiensis, assembly GCA_035222895.1. Lineage (NCBI taxonomy): Eukaryota > Metazoa > Echinodermata > Echinoidea > Camarodonta > Strongylocentrotidae > Strongylocentrotus > Strongylocentrotus droebachiensis. The sequence continues at coordinate 68,873 of JAVYIG010007690.1, read as the reverse complement.
TCTGGACCCTATTTATCTTAACGGTTTCAGTACATTTTCTCCCTGAGGCTATGAGAGGATAGAGAATTTAACTTATTTTAAAGCTGTCACCAAACACAAAATGATACTTTAAAATGCAATCAAGACCCCATTGTAGATACATACCTAAGATTTGATATGTTGACAAATTGAGGAATGGAAGAAATGAGCTTACTAACCCAATTTCAATGATGCATTTGATTTGTCTTTATGCTTAACATTCATGCAGTAAAACAAAGGATTGTTCCAAATTATTGCCAGTTATATACCCATAGTTTAATATCACTGTTATATTGTATGCCATTGTGTATCATGTCCTGATAATTGAAATGCCAGTTCTTGAGAATGAACAATGACTATTAAATGCTATGTTGATTAAAAATGTATACCTCAGTCACAATGCCAAACTTACTCCAAATCAACCTGGGGGTGTTTCACAAAGCCTTTTTTCAATGAAAAATGACAAAAATCAGTGACAAATCTGCTGATAACCAATCAGAAGCAAGGATTTCAGTACCTTATAACAAAAACTGTCATTTGTCACTGATGAAAAGTTTTGTGAAACTGGCTCCTGTTCTTGGCGATGTTGAGTAATGAATCTATTGTTCGGTTTCTTGTCAGTCTTGCCGATGTGCCTTGGGTATATGCTCTTTTATCAACAAAACAAAAGAAGAGAATGAAACACAATGTCCACTCTGCATGTATTCGTTGTAGAGAAACCCTGGTTTAACTGATTTGTTGCAAATCTAACTGTTGCATCAATATTGTGTGTTTATCTCCTCCTTTCTCGTGTGCATGCTCCTTGGGTGTTTCACAGGATAGCAAATAATACAGGTATGTGGCATGGAAAGAATCAATGGCTGTTTGTATTCAAGACTTCATCATACACCCTCTCCTCTGTCAGATGCAATTATCATACATGTACATGTGGTATCCCCTATACCACTCTTACAGGGGTATGCCATTTGTACCCTCATGCACCCCATCATGTTTGTTCACTGTATGGTGGATGGTTTGACTCTTAACGTACTGTGTTACCATTTCTTGTGACTTGCAATGTTCCGCCCTGAAGTAACCCTGTCCCACCCCCTCTCCCTGGGGCTAAATCATTTGCACCCTCATGCACTTCATGTAAATTCAGAGTATGGTGGATGCTTTCACTTACATCAATTGTCTGTTAACGTTATGTGTGACTTACTGATTCCCCTAAAGACCGTACCCTGCCTCGCCTTTACCCCTTGTGGTACCGGTATCTCATTTGCACCTTCCTGTACCCTCTCGTCTTTGTGTAATAACAAAATTATGGTGGATGATTTTTACTGTTAAATAACTCAGTTACCAGTATTGTCATTGTGTGACCTTTAAATATCACTTCATACCTCATCCTGTACATTACTCCTACCCCAGCCCCTTGGGTGAATTTGCACCCTCATACACCATGTCATCTCATCTATGTGTATAACTAGAGTTTGGTGGCTGCTTTCGCTTTTACGTAAGTTGCCTCTCACCTGTATTGTGTAACACTCCCAATTTATTTCATAGCTTTTGTTCAACATGTACCTCATGTGGTATATACTCTCTCATCTTCTTCTTATAATTATTGTGTTATAACTATTGTTTTTCGTTTTTCATGCCTGAAAATCTTAGGTATAAAAGAGTATGATCTGCTCAAGCCAAAAAATTTAGGCAGGTGCAGATTGCATACACCAAATGTTCCTACTTAAGTATGATTTCTCACTTTACTGTTGTTTAAAATAGAAGGGAGCATACTTTGAAGAGTAGGAGTAGTAGTACTAGTAGTTGCAATTCGAATTTGAAATAATTACATAGTAACTGAATGAGGCGTAGTTGGAAGAATAATTTAGGTTCAAGAGGGCAGAATGAAAATTTACCTTATTTTGCGAAAGGAAACATCAACTTTCATTTTTGTTTGGGCAATTTTTTGGGGTCTTCTTCTTTGTTTTGAAAGGTAGAAATTGTCCCTAGGATCATTAGCTCTGGGGGAAACAAAAACGCTTTAAGCGGTATATATTCATTGTAGATCACAATGCTATTGATATTGATAAGTACTCATGTTTTAACTTTGTATAATTATAGCTAATCCAGGCTTTGTTTAATATTTACAGTCAATTAGTTTAAGCTTTCATAGCAGGAAAGTACTTTGAGAAAAGACTACTACATGTAGCTAGACTCACAGTTCAAAGTTTTAGCCATTTAATGCATATTCATGTAATGCCCTTACTTCTGTCGGTGTAATCATTGAAATGTTATGTATTTCTATAGTATTCTATACCAAGTTGCAAAGTAGATCCTTTGCAGACATGAATATGTACTCTTTCTCTTCTTTGGAGTATGTACTTACTATTTATTACATTCCGTATAATCATTCTTTATGTCTCAAAATGTCATAAAAGTGTGCTTCTTCTGTCTGCACTTTTCATTTTCTTACGGAAATAAACTAAACTTTCTTCCTTCCAGTTCCCCCATTTTGCAATCTGAAACAATGTAATATCATCTGTGCAAAGCCAGAAAGGCATTAACTCATATACATGTACTTTAACAAAGAGGTTAACATACTCCTGGCTCTGAACAGATGGTATGGTTTACCAACTAAGTATTCCAACCAAGGCTCAAGCTATCTGCTTCACATGTCATGCTTTAGCTTTACTATGTCCCTTGCCGTTTCCTCAAAGTACATGTATACAATCCATTAATCATTAAAGGTAGTCATGTTGAAAATATTTTAGGTGCCCTTTAATTAGCAATGCTCCATGTATTCCAATTTTATCCATTATCAACATTGCACACATCATTGCATCGTGCACCAAATCGATAGTATAAGATCAGCCATTTGAATTTATATTTAGAATGTTTAGCACAACAGACTTTAAATTGTGAAATATTCCTTTCAATATTCATTAATTTATTAATTTATTTGTAGCAACCAAAGGGTTGGATTGATATAATACATATATTTTTAACATGATTATAAACGCTATTCAATTGAGTACAATGAAATTGGTAAATTATGAATATAAATACATGTAGATCATTAATACAAAGAACATTACAAATCATTCAGGTATATCATATGACAAGTAAATAATTACAAGAAAGAAGGAATTAACAACAACATAAACATAAAATAGCCATGATTTATATAATCAAGAAGTTATTAGTTCCAAATTCTCATTGTTTTTTTATGAATTTCGTTATTTTTTTTTGCAGGAGAATGGGGACTTTGGAGGACAAGGGGAATATGCCGATCTGGTGTGAAGAAGATGAATTCAACACAAGTTTCTTTGAGCAGAGGATAGGAGAGAGAGGGGTTAGGCAGGTAGACCCATAGCATGTGGAGAGACATAGTTTTGACATGCTCAAGCAAGCACTGTCGTAGTTTAAATCACGGAGCTCCAGATAGTGTTCCTCCTCCAGAAAATGTCTGGAAATGTCTGTCTGTTTTCTTTGCATCCATCCATGTCCGTCTGCTTGGAACACAGCAATAAAGTGAAGGAAAATTATTGAGTGCTTATAATTACCTCATGGAAAACAATGCATCTGAAAGAGCCTCAAGATCAACCTTGCCACGAGAAACCAAGAATGTTGTTTATAGACCAAGTTATTCATGTCAGATATTTCAATAAGTTGAGGCACAATACCAAAAACATGAATCAGGTACGGTTTTGTTCGTAGACCAATTTATTCATGTCGAGTAATAAGTTTATCCACAATACCAAAAACTTGAAAATGTGTCCATTATGGCTGCAAACACACAGACGTACGCACGGGAGCGTAATACCCATTGGCTCGAGTGTTATGTAGTGATCGCCTACTTCACGAACGACTATATACCCACGCATGAACATCTTTATGTGAAGTATTAATATTGCAGGGAGATTTTTAAGGTCATGTTACTTTAGCGCAATTGCAAAGACTTTCAAGACAATCAACTCAAGGTCGGGTTCAGTACCCTACTGTATCACCTACAGAAATCATGTTCAGATTATGTTATATGAGCGATGGCTCAGTGGTAGAGCAGTGGTTTCATAACCAGGGGGTCCTGGGTTCAAAGCCAAGTCAATGTACCAGTGCCTAAGAAGTCCCTCAGAGAGGAATAAAGCTGTCGATCCCCTGGTTGATTAATTTCAAGCACATTTCAATTTCAAACACATACCTCCATGCATAGCAGTTCGGTAAAATAAACCAGACCAAAATTACAATAAGTGATACGCAAGTCTATTGAAATCACCATAGGTTGATTTCTTGAAAGTTTTGGGGATTGTGGTCTTTTATTTCTCTGAATAGTGGTTTGTTTTCTTCTCATGTGTCCTACAGAAATAATGTTTAAAAAAATTAGGTGCTAAACTGAACATCATATCAGTCATTGAGACTGCCTGCATATATTTATTTAGTTTTTGTCATATATACAATGTATGTAGCTTATTTATCCGCATGGGGGAGTTGAAATAGCCCTGTATATGAGCTGTCATATATTAATCCTGTAATCGATGTTGTCATTCGTTTTCTTGGAATTAAGAATGATTCATGACTCGATAATATACGTAAAGCCCTTAGAGACGGTATTCCGTATTAAGCGCTATATAAATCCAGATTATTATTATTATTATTGATAAATTATTCATAAGTTGCAAATAATTATATCCCACATAGCAAGAATTTTGCAACATGATTGGTCCAAATGAGGTCACATGAAAAATGATCGATTACAGTTTTTGACTGTCATGGTGATAATAAACTGCCTAGGCATACACACCAAGAGCTAATGGACTGTGGTTTTGCACAATATGCATACTATTAGGCTATTGTGACGGAGGTCGACGCGAAGCGCATATGTGCAACAACACACAAGCACAAGCAGCTTGCTACTGTACAGTTAAATACAATGCATGTTAATAGTTTAGTGTTGACTTTTGTGTTCATCATTCCTCTTCTCGTTGGAAAAGTATTTGCGACGTGGGATATAAAGCAAATAATCGCCTCCTTTACTCTGGCTGGTTGACAAACTATCATCGCCTCGGTGATCTTGAGGCTATGCTATCTTCCCTCGCCTTCGGCAAGATACTAGCCCGAAGATCATCTCTGCGATGATAGTTCGTCCCATCGCCAGAGTCGTTTGTTATTATTTGCTTACTGAATGATAGTAGCATTAAGACTTAACAAAGGCAAAGGCAACACGATTTGGAAAAAATTGTCTCACAAATTACACTTGCGGTACATATTTGCTATTACCGGGTTGCAATGTCTAGTTTATAATTTGCTTTCATTTTAAATGTTTGCCCTAAGTGTTGCAAGCATGCCCTTTATAGAATATGTCGGTTTCTAAATGAGTTGTAATCATATATGTTATAATGTACAATTATCTTTTGTTGTAGATTTTTCTTTTTTATATATATATTTAACAAATCATGCATGGAAGCCTGTATAATGATGTATAGTGAATCACAGAATGAAGTAATATGCTATGAAGAGCGCCTAAAATTGCCGTCGCTTTTTTCAAAATTTGTACGAAAATTGTTCAACTTCCATGCATTTCTTACTACTTGTTGTATTTATCAAAAATAATTTCTATATTCTATTTTTCTATTTATCACTCATGTATATAACATTGTATGAGGAAGAAAATGTTGAACGATTGCTTTTTTTGTTGTTACTTTAAGTGTTCCAACAACCTGCATGTGTATATACAAAAACCTTCATTAAAATTTAAATAAAAAAAACAAAATTTGATCAAGGACAATAATGAGATACATTGATTAATTCAAGGCAATGATGAAATCATTCAACTTGAAACATGAAGGCATTAATATCGGTTACATTATCCTTGTGGATTCTTTTGCTTCAAGTACATTTTATATTTAGGATGGCCTGAGGATCATTTCTGAAGCAGTGTTAAAATCATCAAAATTTATATTTGCATGCAAAACAATTGCCAAGAAATTGAAAGTAATAATTACATGATCACAAAGTGTCTTGAAACCTGTAAGGTGAATGATTATTACTTTCCATTAAAGTTTTATTAAAGGTCTTAGAAAACTTCATTTTGATTTTACATAAAAATGAAATGTGATATTCATGTGTGGTTTTAAATATCATTAGGTATATGAAGTCATACTCTTTCACTTTTTTTTAAATTGGGGGGGGGGGGGGGATCAGGGGAAAACATGTTTGAACTTTATATATCGGAATGGATAAACTTGTATGGCTTATTTGTGCATAAGATTTCTTTTACAGATATGAATTTTCATGCAAGGATTTCAGGCCTAACTATATCACAAAGGATATACTTGTTGGACAAAATTTGTTTAGAATGTTTTCAAATTAGATTATTATCTAATAGATTGATTTAATCTCGTAATTTGTATGGCCTGATCATATCATTTTTTATGTTCATAATGTTTCCCGTAATTAAACTGTGGTAAGGGGACTCTTTCACTTTAAAAATACATGTTCAAATATGTTCTTGGAGGATTTTTCTTTTCTCACATTCAAAGAAAGATCAATGAACAAGAAATTATTTAATGGGCATGTCAAAGTATTAAAAAGTATGTTTTACGGCTTAGCATATATACAGAATGTTGCTATGAAGTTGATTACTTAAATAGGCATTATTTCTTATATACATGTACATGTATTTAACTGTTGCTTTCCTTTTGAGTGTAATGCTTCCTATATGTGTGTACATAAAAACCTGTGTATACTCTTATCATATTAAAATGTGATATGACAAACAAATAATAATCTTTGCTGCGTTATCATTTATATCATTTGGATGTATTTTGTGCAGTGATGTTAGTAGAGGGCGGCAGTTTAGGTCATTAACAAAAACATGTTTAGCGTCCTGCCTTTTTGAAAAATAGGAAGGAGGAGGCCCTTTTTTCCTTTTCTTTTTTCAAAATGGCCGCTCGGTACTTTTTCTCTGACAGTTGGGCTATTTTTCAAGATGACCGCCGACATTTTTTTTTTTTTTTTTAAATCGGTAATAGATTATTTTAGCAGATTGTTTTTCATGAAAAAAGAAAAAAAAATGAAGCGGGCGGGGACGCTAAACATGATTTTTTTTTTAATGGCCTTAGAGTCATGAGGTTGCTGAGTAATCCCAGTGAAAAATATTAGCTTCCATAGGTGTTGTAAATGTGACTTGATCTAATGACAAGGCAAAGACAACTCAAATACATCATACTGGCCCTGAGGCTCGGTGTAAAAATGTCAGAGGAAAAAATGTCAGAGGAAAAAATGTCAGAGGTAAAAATGTCGGAGGTAAAAATGTCAGAGGTAAAAATGTCAGAGGTAAAAATGTCGGAGGTAAAAATGTCAGAGGTAAAAATGTCAGAGGAAAAAATGTCAGAGGTAAAAATGTCAGAGGAAAAAATGTCAGAGGTAAAAATGTCAGAGGTAAAAATGTCAGAGGTAAAAATGTCGGAGGTAAAAATGTCAGAGGTAAAAATGTCAGAGGAAAAAATGTCAGAGGTAAAAATGTCAGAGGAAAAAATGTCAGAGGTAAAAATGTCAGAGGAAAAAATGTCAGAGGTAAAAATGTCAGAGGAAAAAATGTCAGAGGTAAAAATGTCAGAGGAAAAGATGTCAGAGGAAAAAATGTCAGACGTAAAAATGTCAGAGGTAAAAATGTCAGAGGAAAAAATGTCTGAGGTAAAAATGTCAGAGGTAAAAATGTCAGAGGTAAAAATGTCAGAGGAAAAAATGTCAGAGGTAAAAATGTCAGAGGAAAAAATGTCAGAGGTAAAAATGTCAGAGGTAAAAATGTCAGAGGAAAAAATTGAGGTAAAAATGTCAGAGGTAAAAATGTCAGAGGTAAAAATGTCAGAGGAAAAAATGTCAGAGGAAAAAATGTCAGAGGTATAAATGTTAGAGGTATAAATTAAAAACAAAATCATGTGGCAAGTTTGTTATGGTTACACCCGGGTTATATATTAGGCTTATCGAAAAAGAACAGCGAGGGATATTCTGCAGTTGTTATTTCACCGCTGCTTTATTTTCCACTTTCCCAGTTAAATTTATTTACCTTTCGGCCCGAAATGGTGACTTTTTGCCCGATTATTGCCGAAGGAAGACGCGGGGGGGGGGGGGTATTCTTCTTCTGGGGCACGGTGACCCGGCTGCTCTCCCCTTCCTCTTATATAATGCTTTGCTAATAAATCCTTCCGAACAGTGGTCAATGCCTAGGCAGAGCAGGCAGACTAATGGGACATGGTTTCTACTCCGAGTTTCGCGCCTTGCAAGCAATCATCAGGCAATTGATAGCATTCTTAAACATGATTATCCTACAACCTTGGTACAAATACCCCTAAAATAAGACTTAACTAATAAAATACAATTAGAATTACTCATGAGCAATTCTTATTATATTGTATTCAGGTATTGTATTAGTTATGTCTTATTTTGAGCGTATTTACCAAGGTTGCAGAGGAATCATGTAAGAATGCTATCTTGTCTGATGATCGCTTGCAAGGCGTGAAACTCGGAGTAGCAACCATGCATGTCCCATTAGTCTGCCTTATTCAATATTTATATACCGGTATATTATGCTTTTGTACAACCCCAAAAATAGGATCAGATATCTATGAACCTTCCCCCCCCCCCCCCCCACTTCTCCTTCACTTTTGAAGATTGTTGGACATTTTAACTGCGTGGCAATGACTACTATTATATGTAATTTCCAATAAATGCATATTTCCGACAATTCCACTTTCTTGTGGGCTTGGTATTTTGATACTCTGAAACAAAGCAGAAAGCCATGTTATCAATGCTAAACCCATCACATTCCCGAAGTGCGCGCGTTGCAATAAAAGATTACTATTGCGGTATAAAATAGTCTGGGAAAAAATCAATAAGCAGCTTTGTTACTCCGATACAAAGCAGAAAGCCGCCGATGTTACATCAATTAAAGAGAAGGTTGAGTTCTGGGGAAAGGTGAACAATAATGTGTGAGCGTTTGTTATCATTCTTATTATGCAAGTGTGGAAGAACATCAAAGAAAAAAAGTTAATCCCTGAAAATCTATCTCAAATGACTTCATATCCCAGATATGACAAGTAACAGCTTTAAAATGAGGCCCGATTTGTATGCCATATGTTTGTGTAGTCCCATATCAATATCTTTCTGTGTACAGTGCTTGTTACTTTACCAAGAAAGGGCCAACGATTTTATCATTTTGATGACTCCAAAACCTTGCACTACATACCAATACTTAGATGTTTATGCTAGATGATCAACCTTTTCTGATTGCTTCCACACCGTTTCTTTCACAATGCAATCGCAAGACCAGAACTCAACTTTATCTTTAAATGCCAACCGCACCATCACATTCCAGAGAAGCGCGCGCTTTGCAGAGGTTCGGTTTAAATTACATCGTTATTTATAATTGTCGGAGAGTTTAAAATTGGGATGAGCTTCTGGATCGAGACGGTCTTTTACTTTTTGGAGCGGGTTTTTAGTTTTCGGAGCGAGTTTTTACTTTTTGGAGCGACTTCTTGATTTTCTTATTGTTACTCCACTTCTTTTGCCGCCATGAGGTGCTAAAGCTTTAGCAGAGTTCGGGGCGCCCAACCCTTATAAATAACTTTTCGTGATTCCTCGTGATTATATGTAACTATTTGTACTAAATGCACTACTCACTTTAACACTTGACTTTTGTCGAGAGCTTTCATTTCTTCGTTTGGACTTTGTTCGTCTCTGGAACGTTACACGCGGATAGGTTGCAGGCTGCCACCGGTCACACCGGTCCGTTTCACAAACATTAACACACCAACCGATTCATAATATCAACAAATGTTAGACATTCATACATATATGCAAGCCTGATCACAACATTGTATTATCCTCAGGACATGTACGAAATACAACACACAGCCATTTATACAATTTACATTATGGAAGAAAGGAATATAATAGACTATCCCATGCAGTAGCAGTACGTCTCGACATTCTGTGTAATAAAAGCGCTGAGACATGATGACGGCACTCATTTTTTTTTGCTTGTACCTCTGATATTTTTACCTCTGACATTTTTACCTCTGACATTTTTTCCTCTGACATTTTTACCTCTGACATTTTTACCTCTGACATTTTTTCCTCTGACATTTTTACCTCTGACATTTTTACCTCAGACATTTTTTCCTCTGACATTTTTACCTCTGACATTTTTACGTCTGACATTTTTTCCTCTGACATCTTTTCCTCTGACATTTTTACCTCTGACATTTTTTCCTCTGACATTTTTACCTCTGACATTTTTTCCTCTGACATTTTTACCTCTGACATTTTTACCTCTGACATTTTTACCTCTGACATTTTTGGCTCTGACATTTTTACCTCTGACATTTTTTCCTCTGACATTTTTACCTGGCACCGGCCCTGAGGCAGGACCAGGCTACAACACTGATTTTGTGAAAAGTAAGTTGACAAAATGGTGTTATTTCACCTAACAAGCAGATAAAGTTGTTAGACCAGAATTTTTCTTGATGATCATTGCTGCTAATTGCAGCAAATGGTATACATATACCGTGTAAGTCAACAAATTAGTTTACACCTAGAAAATTGCTAATTATTTTAAAAATCATCTATGATTCACATATTAGGACTTACGGGGTGTGCCGCTCTAATGGGTCACTTTTTCACACAAAAACCTAAACATGGGTCCCACTTTTAACAAAAATATCATTTAAAATGGGTCCATTTTTTTCAAAATTTGCTAAATTTTCGGATGTTACACCCGAAATATACCCCAAAATTGTAAAAGAAAAATAGGTCTTCTTTCGAGAAAAATGACCCGAAATGACCCCTAATAATTGTTAGGGGTTTCGAGGCTTAAGCGGCACATTCCAGTCCAAACGAAATCTGATTATCCCTACGGGGTTTTCCCTCTTGATCATGCATAGCGCTTCGTGAAAATTGAAACCCGTGGGAAAATATAAACCTCTATAGTCCCCCCAAAATTATATTACACACCTTATCAGTAAATATTTAAATATATATTATTTCTATTTATCTTAAATTTGACATTCTAAGACAATCCCAAATATTGAGATAACTTCATCAATAGAAAGCTTTTAACCCCCAGAATAATGGTGTCCAACCGATAAAACAAGTTCAGAATGGTGAATTTATGCGAGTACACTCCACCAAAATCTCGAAGTCTGAAACACGGAATTGCACGTAACGTCGGGTCCTCTATTCGTGACGTCACGAACCTCACCTGAAGAAAAAAATATTATTCTGAGCGGTGTATTGCTTTCTTGCTCATTCAATCTACAGTACTCCCCACCAAAGTGTACTAGTATAAAAGAGATAAAGCAAGAATAATGTACAGTTTCTCGGCACGACCGTTATGGGCATCGCCATTTTCTTGATAACGTGACTATGCGAAATCGTTTATCAAGTAAATGCTTCAAATTTATGCATGCTTCCTTCCCAGATGCGTTTGGTGATGAAGCATTTCATTCAAATTATTAACGCACATTTAATAAATGAGCTGGTACTCTTCTGGGTGAAGGTTTCGCATAAAAGAAAAAGATTTGTCAACTGATATATTTCAGTTTCTTTGAATAAATAGGTTACAATTGTGACCATTTATGTATTTTCCACCAAATATGAGTTTATCTTCTCAGCTCTGATTTTTCCTCGTTGAAAAGTAAAGGATTTGTGATTGAATTCAAAAAGATCTTTCCAACTAAAGATTTGTGTGTGATTATTTTGTGATATATGTATAACTTTGCCTGGTACGTCACGTTTTCAAGAAAATGGCTGCGCCCATGTCATGCTAAAAATATTTTTAATGCCTTTTAAAAATGAGCTAAAGCCAGGGTAATAATATCCAAAGTCCTTTGTAAACGCATAAAGACGTTATATCATAATGTAATATGCCCTATAACAAAAGTAAACTTGTTTTTTTGCCGGACTTAAAAAAAAAGGAGGAGGCAGGGCATTACTATATACTATTTTGCTATGTTTTGCTTTTTTTTCCTTCAAGATGGTTGCCATGCTAGTTATAGCTGACCGAGCCTATTTATTCACAGATATTGTGATATGTGAGTATACTGTGGCAATGTATGACAAAACAAATGATTTTTATCACCAGAAGGTACTTAAAGATAAAGACCGCTAGTGGTAAAATTGCGGTTCAAGGTTTTTGGGTGCAAAATATCCATTCAATAGTGTTTGAATATTGCCTTCAAAGGTTTAGATAACAATTCTTCAACCTTAATGCGCAAAAAAGCAGAATATATGCCCAAATGTTCAATGTTAAAGTGCATTCGCGATATATATCCAGGCCGAATCGATATGATCATTTACCAAATATATCAATTAGTAGGCGGATTCCCGGCAAAATTTGTATCATCACGTATTAGTCAAAACATATTCTTTCACATGATTGGTAATAAGAGCTTCCATTTTATTTTTGGAGAGGGGGGAGGGGCGCTTCTAAAACTGGTATATACCTTTAAACACAATGTATACCACAGGCTTTTTTTTCTTTTTTCTTTTTTCTTCTTCTGAATAGTAAATAGTAAAAAAAAAAAAAAAGAGGCGGCGGGCGGGACCAGAAACACTTCATTTTTGTTATTTGGCATTCCTGTTTGTTCAATGCTAGTTTGTTCCTATTCATCACCGTCGCGTTTTGTGTACATACAGTACTGACAGAGTGCATATATTTCATTTCATTAAATTTTATTTACTTTGAAACATGTATTTACTGTAATAATGTTTGTGCTTGATAATCTGAGTGTTTGCTGACCTCTATGACAGTGACATGTACCTTGTTAGATGAAGATTTTTTTTTTTTTTTTTTGGGGGGGGGGGGGGGGGGAGGCGGGAGGAGGCTTACCAGACACTTGTTTGGAGTGTTATACGTCTAGCTTGTCGAGAAAATCGACCTTTGTAACACATTGAGTGGTGGATTAATCAAAGTACGAAAGAAAGATGGAAATACGAAAATTAAACATTCTGAGAAATAAGTCAATGAAATTGTGAAAGAATTAGACCATGAAACATTTCAAAAAGTTGTGAATGTTTGAAACTGAGATAACTAGATGTACATTGAGTTGATATTTCAACTATATTGAATTTCAATTTCTTTCCTTAGAGCTGTACATGAGATTGTTTATGGGTGTTATATTAATAGTTTCGATTCATACTTTATCCCTGCCTCTGACATATATCTGTGGTTCATGTTTGTGTTATAAGTTGTCAATAATAGCAATGTGCCTTCTACTAAAGTCACTTTAATCGCTTTAAAAAATTTATTTTCTCTTGCTTTTCCGATCCTACGATTATACAAACCAAACAGTTTCCTTTTTATTTTGCTGTATTGCTAAATAATAATACTCTTCAATTAAAAACATGTTTTATAAAAACTTACATATACATGTATATGTGACCACTAAAAAATATATCCTGCTTAGCATTTAAATAAAAACATATATGTTAGGTTGTTTGCATTCAGAACGAACGACATAGTTGCCTGACATTGCAACAACGTGACATTACTTCTCCAATATGAAAATATCATAATAACGGGATCTCAAATGTTATCGAATCATGACTTAAATATTGTTTTATCGAATTTCGTTCAAATATTTACCATTCATTTTCTCTATTAATCTGCTTTCCTCAAGAGAAACATGCCAGTAAGGTTGGATAGCACACTCTTTAACGAATCTTCGGGAAACTCCCCTCTAAAACCCAATAATGTAATTATTTGTATTGTATGTTTGTTAGGCTAATATACAGGGATGCCATTTTTCAGGCAATAACATAAATTCTGGCCCTGGCGAGCAGAGGCGGCGAAGCGACTTCCAAAGTGGGGGGGGGGGGGGGGGGGGGGGAGCACCAACAAAAAAAGGACCCCTTCAAAGGGAAATCTCAAAGCGAAAATATACAATTTTTTAGACATTGTTATACAGTGCGTCCCAGAAAAAAACGAAACCGAGAAGTATCGATGTTCTATCATAACTTAATCACAACTATAATTAATGAATGATACATATTTGGAACGCTTAGAGTCTTCTCTTTCATGTGATGCTACTCAGATAATGCATATTCCACGCATGATTGATTAAAAGCAATTTGAAGGAAGGAAACCAAAAAGACATTTTGCGGGCGGTATCTGAATTTCGAAGAAAAATTCACATTTCTAAAAAGTTGAGTTTCTGCCCTTTCATATGACACCTCAATCGGGAAAAATGAGCGAGGAATGACAAAGTTCTGTTTGTTTAAAGTAGTGCTTGCATTTCCATAATTTTATTAAACGAATTCGTTTTCACTGGCTGCCTGCCGTATCAATAAACGAAATAAACAAAAGACTTAACTCCGTTTCGTTGACAATCAGCCGTCGACGAGAGTCTTCATGCATGGCTGATTGTCAACGAAACGGAGTTAAGTCTTTTGTCAAATCTGCTTTTTGCTACGGCAGGCACCCAGTGAAAACGAATTCGTTTGTTAAAATTATGAAAATGTAAGGGCTACTTTAAACAAACAGAACTTTGTTATTCCTGGCTCATTTTTCTTGATTGAGGTATCATATGAAAGCGCAGAAAATGAACTTTCTAGAAATATGAATTTTTCTTTGAAATTCAGATACCGCCCGCCAAATTACTTTTTGGTTTCCTTCCTTCAAATTGCTTTTAATCACTCATGCGTAAAATATGCATCACGTGAGTAGCATCAACTGACAGATGAGACTCTAAGCTTTCCAAATATGTATCATTCATTAATTATGGTTGTGATTAAGTTATGATAAAACATCGATACTTCTCGGTTTCGTTTTTTCTGGGACGCACTGTATAACCCTATATTGTGATTACATTATCAGGGATGATTTCAATATCTGTTTCTCTTCATACATCATATAAGATATTGCTTAAGCATCATACTTTGCAGTTGGATGTGATTGTCTGAAAATTCATTTGCGACGGGGCAAAACGAGCGAGAATTTTTTTTAAAGATTTGTGAGGTCGCAGTGCGAAAAATTACATCTTATAAAGAGGAAAAACCCAATCCTGATGTGGTTATTAGCACATTCTCATAACGAAAGACTGAAAAGACCTTTGATAAGTTACATAATTACTTTTAATGATGAGAGGAAAAGGGGACATTTATCGGAAGGGTTAAGACACTTATTAGAAAAGTAAAAGGAGCACGTGACAAAGTATAAAAGGCTAATTATCAGAGGTGAATAGGGGGCACTTCTTACACCTAAAAAAAGAGGTACGCACCAGGGATGAAATGGGATTTTATGAGAATGGGAAATGGGCATTTGTCAACGGAAATGAGGCAACCATCAGATTTTGATAGGGGCATTTAGAAGTAGTAAAAAGGGGCTTTTATGAAAAGGGGATAGGTTCCTTATTAGAAAGGAAAAAGGGGCACATATCATTGTTAAAAGGGTAATTATCATGAAAAGAGGCACCTGCGAGAATGAAAACGGGTCACTAATAATAAAGGAAAAAGGAGCGATTGTTGAAAGAAAATGGGCACCGATCAGATTTTAATAGGGGCATTTATCGGAGGTGAAAAAGGGTTTTCATGAGAGGGGGGAAGTGGCTCTTATTTAAAAAAAAGAGGCACATGTTAAAGTAACGGGGCACTTATCAAAGATGAAAAGGGGTAATTGTGAGAAGGGGAGGGGGCACTTATAAGAAGGGAAAAGAGCTTTTTTTAGGAAGAAAAAGGGGCACTTGTCAAAGTAAAACGAGTATCTCTCAGAATTGAATTTGGTCATTATTAGAGATGAAAAGGGAAAGGGGACATATTATGTGAAAATATAAGGTGTGCTTATCCGAGTTAAAAAGGGGTAGTTATTTAAAGGGGAAGGGGCACTTTTTACAAAGGAAAAGGGGAACTTGTCAAAGCTAAATGGGAACCCCTCAGATTTGAATAGGGCAATTATCAGAGGTGAAGGGGGCACTTATCAAAAGTGAAAAGGGGCGCTAGTCGTACCTGAAAAGAGGAACTCACTAGAGATTAAAAAGGTACCTATGGACACTTATTGCAAAGGAAAATGGGATCTTGTCAAAGGAAAATGGGTAAGTGTCAAAATAAAAGGGGCACTTATCAGAGGTGGAAAGGGAAAGGGGCAATTAAACAAATTAATAGGGGCACTTGTCAAAGTAAAAGGGGCACTTTTCCTATGTAAAAGGGGGCACTTCTTACGAGGTTAAAAGGGGCACTTTTGGGGTACTTGAAAAAGTGGGAGGGCACTGTGACCCTCCCCCCCCCCCCCGGGAGCGCCGCCTTTGCTGTGGTGAGTTATTTTCAGGCCTTCGTTGAGGCTTTTTTGTGTACAAAATAGCTCATTCTACAGTAGGTAATGTTCAGGCCCTCTGATCAATTCTAATATATCACTTCAAGTTGTAATATTATTGATTGATTCCAAAGGTGCACAAAATAATATGGTTGATATAACAGGCAAGTCATAATATAAAACATACTTATAATTGAGCAATGAAATAATATACTTATAGATCACACTTTATAGGTCCATTAAATCAGGGATTGGTATAGAAAGACCTATCTATTAAAAGATACTTTTCTTTTTTGTATTTTTTGTATTTTAATGGCGATGCGACATTTCTAAGACAGTAAATAAAATATATAGGCCTACTCTCCTTTTCGCTTACTTGCTTCGCTAAAAAAACTCTCAAACTCAGAAGCAGGAAGGCTTCTAACCACAATATGACCGAATATTTTCATATACATTATATGGGCAGCGAGATGCATGAATATCCTTATATTTGGCAGTGAGATGCTTGAATGTCATATTCTTTTATCTTGTATTACAGTATTTTTTATGATGAAATAGGACGAACCCGTCAACTAGTTACCCGAATATCCTCGTATTTGGGCTCCGGAGTGAATGAATATAATGATTTCAGAACCTACCTGACATATTTTCTTATGACGAATTAAACATTTAAAACGATGATTTAGAGTGTCGGGTGTTTTTTTTTTTTTTTTTTTTAAATATTCTTTAGGATAGTTGATTCTCGGGCAAGAGGCATGTCAGCTCCCTCGCAAAAATGGGTTGTTGTTGTTGTTGGGTAATTGTTTATTGGCGTTCATTCAATATTGAATATATACGCCATAATTATCTTTAATTTTATAAGGAAAATCAGTTATAAATAAGAAAACTGAGGATAAAGATTTGTAATGATATAATTAATTTAAAAGTAACGCAATTTTTTAGGAGTCTCTGGATGGTTTGCAACTTCGTGTTTCTGCTTTTTTTTAAAGTTTAATCTGGGTCCATGGGCAAAAATGGGTCCATGGGCTTATGGATAAATACATTCAGTTGGCCTTATGTGATTGGTTGATTTCACGATCTTGTGGGAGGGGCTTAAGACAAGGAAATAACGTCACGTGATAGTTTTAGTGCACCCACAGGTCTGACCGATGTCAGTTATTATTCACAATTCTTCTCTTTTTCATCGTGACACCATACTAATGTCAGCTCGAGAGAGTCAGCGATGGTTTCCTAACTTTCGAAACTCCTGTCGGCATAAAGGGTAAGTTTTGGTTTTAAGGATATTTTTAGATGTTAATAATTTCATTATTAGTAATATTCATTATTGCAGTATTACATAGTTTCATGGTCCAGTCCCAGAGCAGAGGTACCATGACTGGGTGGTCCCTGGTTCGAAACCCAAGTTGATGCGCTAATATCCTTCGGATAGGACCCAAAGTTGTATATCTCCCTGGCTGCTTATATAGCTGCAGACGTAAATATTTGCTTTCTGAGCAGTCGGGTGAAAATAAATCATTAATTAATCAATTAATTATACCTGTCTAAGACAGGGTAAAGATGAGGAGTGAAATTGGGTTTACGTCAGGTTTAGAGTTGGATTTGTTATTGCAATAGGTCTGGTTTAGCGTTAGAGTTAGGTTTGGTTCAGGGTTGAAGTTAGAATTTTGTTAAGACCACCGAGCCTTTTGCCTCCGGGGCATATATTATATTTCATAACGCCAAAATGACCTTAAAAGTTTTGATTATTATTTTTTCTTTCAATATGTTCAATTTTCTAGAGTGAAAAGAAGAAACGCTTTCCTGTTGGCATTAAACGTTCTTGGATGAGTATAGATCCTTGTCGGTACCTGCGATTCCGGTGAGTTGAATTTAACCTCTTTTTTTCAAATGTCATGTATACACGGCGTCTCAGAAAAAAAAGCATCGAGTTTTAAATATCTCTAAGAGTAGGCTTACCGAATCAACTTCAATAAAATTTCGTAGGTTCTGACATTTGAAGTTTTTGAACATAATCTATAATTGATTTGAAGTTTATGCTGATTTTCTACAAAGATTCTGTTGAAAATGATGGGTCGTAAAAGAAACGATGAAATCACATCAAATAAACGTGTACATCATTTTGCGTGTTCTATTTTACTCGTGTTTTGTTCTAACAGTAAACAAACTACTTTGGATTATTGAAATTAGTTTTTGTGAAATATATATTTCTGTCATATGTTTTTTCGGCCAATTCTGCAACATAAACACCGATCTAATCCATTTTGCGTGCATTCGATCAAAAATAAGTAGCATATTTTGGGGTGCGCTGCACCTGGTAGGACTGCACTGGTGCTAAGGCAGCACTGCACATGCAGTCACTATAATATGAGCACCCCAAACGCAGAGGGGTTGGGGGGCAGGGGAAAAAGTGTGCCTCCCGATATTTTCTAGAATCCCCGAAGTTCCCCTTTTCAAATAGGAAAAATGCCCCGTTTTTTGTACAGGTGTACTTCTGATAAGTGCCCCTTTTCCTTTGTTAAAAGTGCCCCTTCCCCTCCTAAAAAGTGCCCCCTTTTATCTTTTCACATGCCCCTTTTTTCATTATAATAAGTGCCCTTTTCCTTTCTGAGTAATGCCCCTTTTCTTGTAATATGAGCACTTTTCCCATCTCATAAACACCCCTTCCTCACGCCTCTGATAAAGACCTCTAGTTAAATCTGATAGATGCCCCTTTCCATTCTCTTCCGTGCCCCTATTCATCTCAGGTGACATTGCCCCTTACCACCTCTGATACGTGCCCAATCACCTCATATAATTTCCCCTTTTCAAATCTGGGAGGTGCCCCGTTTGACCAGTGCCTATTTTCCTTGTTATGCCCCCTTTTCATTCTTACAATTACCCTTTTCATCTGCGGTGAGGGCTTCTATTCGAATTTAAGAGGATCCCTCTTTTAACTTTGTAGTAAGTGCCCCTTTTCCTTTTTTTAATAAAAGCACCTTCCCTTCTCACGAGTACAGCTTGTTTACCTTCGATAAACACTCCTATTATCTGAAAGGTTCCCCTTTTCAGTTGTAATAAGTGCCCCTATTCCATTCTCATAATTGGCTTTTTCACCTCTGATAATTTCACTTTTTACTTTGAGACGTACACGTTTTATTTTTTAGGAAGTGTCTGTTTTTTCCTTTGCATGAATGCCCCGTTTTCCTTTTATCGTAAAATGTGCCCCTAGTTTAAAGCGACTATTCAAAGCTCAGTCACTACACATTTGTTTTGTTTTGTTGGTGTCCCAAAATTTGAAAGTCTGGCCGATCGATATTTTGTTTCGTTGCGGGATGGGGGGGGGGGGGGGGGATAAGGTCAGACTCAAACTAATATGGATACATTTTCCACCCTCTCTCATTTGCAAGGAATGACGTCTACCTTGAGTACTCCAATAGACCCCGAATAAACCCCCCAAAATACTTTGTGTATTTATTTATTCTTTTTGGCAATAAGGGAACTATAATTATAGAACTATTTGCACTGTCATCAAGTAGGTTAAAGCGCGTCCGATATGTTCAATGAAAGAAAATAAATTAAAATCCTTATTTTGTAATGAAATTTTCAGAGGAACAGTACATATCCAACCTGCATGCTAATTTGAATGATTACGTTAACAAATTGATGCCCCAGATCACCTGTCCGTAAAGGCCGGTAAATTTGAAAGGATTTTTGTACATGCGCCATGCAGATGTATTATGAACTTGAATGTCCGATACGTTAAATTGCATGACCGAAGTACAATTTTGAATGACAACCTCTAACGAAAATGATGTTTGCCCAAAATAGGCCGGTCTACTAACATATTACAATTTTTTACAACCCGAAAGCTTGCCAGTGGCTTGTCCGACATAGCAACTAGTAATGTACGCAAACTGGTTTCCAATTTCATTCATTGATGACAGGTTAATAGAATAATTCGTTATTAGGTCCCCAGAAAAGAAACATCGATATAATTATTTGCTTATGTTAAGCCAGGGTCACAACCCAAAAAAGTAGCCTGCTCGGCGGCCAGGCGGCAAGTTTTTACCCAATTTTGCCCGGGCACGGTTTGTTTTTAGGGCATTGCTCGTTCGCCGCTGAAGTTTTAGCGCCGAGTTAAAATTCGGGAGGCGCCTGCTCACTTTTCACTTGCCGCTCAAAATACGCTCGGTGGTCGGGCGGTAGCCGCCCGGGCACCGACCTAATCGAGCGTTCGCCGTCGAGAGATTTAGGTCGACAATCTGACCTAAAATCGACCGAAGACCGACAGGAAATCGACAGGGCCCCGCCCATGCATCGCTGGGGCTCTACAGCTTGCTCGACTTCTCCAATTTCTTTAAAATCAGTCGGTGGCCGGTGGGAGACCGCCCGGGAATCGGTGGGGTCATCAGTCAGTCACTGTCGGAAACGCCGCGCGGAGAAGCTCCTCGATTGCGCCCAGTTTTGACCTAAATCGACCGGCGACCAACGGAAAATCGACAGGGTACCGCCCAGGCATCACTGGGGCTCTACAGCCTGCTCGACTTCTCCAAAAATCGTTGGCCGATGCTTAAAGCTAAGGTCACAACACCTAAAAGTAGCCTGCTCGGCGGCTGGGCGGCGAGTTTGAACCAATTTTGAAGTTTTAGCGCGGAGTTAAAATCTGGGCGGCGCCTGCCCACTTTCACTCGCCGCCCAAAGTACGTTCGGTGCCCGGGCGGTCGGCGCCCAAAGTACGCTCGGTGCCCGGTCTGTCGGTGCCCGGGCGGCGAACGCCCGGGTACCGAGCGTATTTTGGTGCCCTGCCAATCACCGGCCGGCCGCTTTAAAATCAGCCGGTGGCCGGTGGGAGACTGCTCGGGAATCGGTGGGTCATCTGTCGGTCACTGCCGGGGCGCCGGCCGGAAAAGCTCCCCGATTTCGCCCAATTTTGACCTAAAATAGACCGACGACCGACGGGAAATCGACAAGGCACCGCCCATGCATCGCTGGGGCTCTATAGCCTGCTCGAATTCTCCAAAAAATCATTGGGCGATGCCTAAATTCCAGCGGCGAACGAGCAGGCTACAAATCGGTCGGTCGCCGCTCTGAGTTGTGACCATAGCTTTAGTAAACCGGGCTACTGAATGCACGTTTCATCACAATGACTGAAAACACTTCAAAATTGGCCTTGAAAACCTATATTTTCCATGGTTTCTCTCTTTGACATCATACTTGTTTTCTCTCTCTTTTAGTGAGGGATCAGACGCATACAACCACCTGTTTGGACGAGCGGTGAACAGTGAATTGAGATCATCTTTAACCCGTCGCTTCTCAGCAACTCCTAGTTGTAACTTTATATCACATAGACGATATTGTAGAGGGTGATGATGTTCGAACATAGATGGCGTGAATTCTCAACCCAACCCATTTCCTCCTCAAATCGTATTTTTATTGTATAACTTATATTGCCAGATCATTAGATGTATAGAATACTTTGTTAAAGAGATAATGAAGTGAGGTGAAAGTTCTGTATTAATGTTTTGTAAACTTCTTTATTACATGTACTATGATTATTAAAGACACGATTTTTTGGGAGACTTATTTTTGTCTCGTGTTTTGAAATTGTATAGTAATGGCGTCACTTGAACAGACCATTTCACGCAATTTGGAGTGTCCTATTTGTTTAGAATTACTCAGTCTTCCAAAAAAGTTATCATGTTCGCATACATTTTGTAAAAGATGTATATACAACATGCAATCATGCTCTTGGCAAACTGAATCAGTCAGTTCTTTAACATGTCCGATATGTCGATGCGTAACAGATCTCCAACATGGCGATTTAATAAATCTAAATACAAATGTTCCTCTGAAGTCTGTGGTTGAGGATGTCAGAAACAATCAGCAGCTCTGTGAGATGTGCCAAACGGGTTCGAAGGCGGTGCATTTCTGCCAGGAATGCGAGAAGAACATGTGTAACGAGTGTCTGGAGAATCACAACAAATGGCCAGCCAACCTCAAGCATGCAGTCGTGTTTGTGAAAGATATTCAAGAGCGCAAGGTTGTCCTCCGGAGGAAGGTCGTCTACTGCCAGGAGCACGACCAATCGGATGGACAGCAGAATATCTGCTCTGATGTCTGCCTTACTTGCAAGAAGTTCATCTGTATGAGATGCAGGATGCTGTTCCATGATGGCCACACTGTTGAAGATGCCGGGAAATACAACAGATCTATACAGAAGGAAATTCAAATACTTCAAGAAGGAGGCGAAGCGAAAGCCGCAACCATCAAGACCCACCTGGCTGTTATTGAGAGTCAGATGAAGCGCGTTACTGATCACAATGACAGAAGAAATGTTGAGATCACCAACGTGTATCTAGTATCAGTCAAGCTGTTGAATGATAGTAAATTAGCATTAGTCCAGCAGGTTAATGCCCATGATGAACCACTGTACCTACGTTTGCAGAAAATGAAGGGTGATCATGAAAGGTTAGTAGCTAGTCTAAACAGTGCGAGTGTGTTGTTGGGCAGAAGCTTGGAGGCTCCTCTGAGTGGAGATGTCATTGCTATTCGTGATTCACTGTCTGGTGAGCTCCAAAGTCTGATAGATCGGGATGATCCGGACAACCAGCTTGTTACTGATGTCGGTGATCGTGCAGAGGAGTTGTTATTTACACCCCGCTTTACCCCAGACCAACAAGACCCCTTGAGCATCGGGAAATTCTGTGTAAAGGATTTAAGGGTCCGTAGTGTGAAAATCTCAGGTCGAATGAGCTCCTTGGCTTCTTCAGCCGATGGTCGATTGGCAGTAGGGTATTGTGGTGGAGGGATCGAGTTCGTATCTGAGAATGGACAATTTCAGCAGACAGTCCTCAACGATGTCAAGATTCGTGGAGCAAGATTCCTCTCTGATGGCGGGTACGTTGTCCTTGATGTGAGCAACACCATCACCACGTACTCATCCGAGTGTGTGAAGTCAGAGGCATATTTTGCGACACTGGGTTCCGATGAAGGCGGGGTCGGAAGCCTAGCTGTCGGCAGTTTCGATCAAATCTATGTCGGCTACTGCAGAGCAATGAAGATCCAAGTGTTCCAGCCAAGAGGTGGAACTGCTATCAGGGAGATACCGTGCAATGGTGTCGAACCTGAGCAGATCGCTTTTCTCGATGACTCCCTGATCATCAGCTGTAGCACTTCAACGCGAATAATTGCTTTTGACGGTGTTGCGAAACAAAAGGTCCTGCACAAAGTAAAGAGACCGAACGCTTATCCATACAGTGCCGTAACTCAAGACAACTCCATTCTTATCGCATGGGTCAATCATGACCAAGGGTTGGTCACTATCGAAAAGTTCACCAACAGATTGAAGCTGGTGGAGACTCTCTTGAAGGACTTCAAGATTGAGAAGCCTAAGAACCATTGGTATTCCCTCCAGGTTTTCACATCTGGTGGAGTTGCTTTCTGTTCTCCAAACAGACTCTACATATTGGCATGTCGAACATAATGGGAAACTGCTTAGAATTGTCGAGTCGATCGTAATGATGTGAATTACTTCCGGGCGTTCCGATGTAGGGGAATTGTTGGCATGGTTGAGTCCATTATTACGTTGTGAACTACTTCCAGGTATCAAAAGTTGCGTTCTGTAGTCCAAACTGATTCTACGTATAGTTATGTCCACATTGCTATGTCAAGTTTTTGGAATTGTTGACACGGTTTAATCAATGATAATCCAATGATAATATAATAGTTATTAGTTTGTTCGACCAGAGAGGCCTCGGCAGCATCAGTGCTGTTCTTCCTCAAGGCCCTGCAAACATTTGTAACCCAGCAATTGTCAGGTACCTGTTTACACCTGAGTCGAGAATGGCAAATGCGGATAAGCATCTTGATCCAAGAATGGAGGCACCCAGCGAGGATCTAACCTAGGAAATCTCCTAAATATTATGAAAAACTATATTATAGGATTTCCCGGCCAAATTCGCGTGTTTGTCATTCGAATTCATTTACTTTGCATTTAAGTTAGCGCAGATCGGCTTTGCCATGCCAATTATCATTCAATTTTCCAGTTTTTGTATTTAATTTGAGATTTTGGTCGAAGGGTTTCATAGATCTGTCATTCAATTTAGAAACTGGTCAACTAGCATTCAAATTAATATTCACTTGTCGAAGCGTAATATTTATCATTCAAATTAACACCTGTCATTCGTATTCGTAATATTGTTATTTAAGTTAGGAATGTTAGGGGGAAGAATTGCAACAAACTTTTTCAGTTTTTAAATAATGCAGTTAAAATGCATGATTTGCCATTAGGGTCTAAGCTGTTATTCCATTTATTTATTTTCAGGAAAATTCAGATGGGTGTAGTCAGACATAAAGTAAAGAAGGGGCGAAAGCAAGGGATATGGCATTTCTGCACGGACATGTTCATATGTCCGGGAAAGGTGGGGGTACCCTCAATCGCCCCTTTTTACTACAGACTCGGAATTTTACAAAAGTAATTCACATCATCTCTCATACCCAGCACACCCCTCTGTTTTTCTGAAAGAGTTTCATAGTTTACTTGCCCGCCAGCAGATCGATGGCTAAAGACATGGCTAAATAATGAATCATGTTCAAATTGTTGACTCTAGTCCCTACCCCAGTCACAATATTGTACCCTTCTTCCTTAATGAAATTATGAT
Source organism: Strongylocentrotus droebachiensis (assembly GCA_035222895.1). NCBI lineage: Eukaryota > Metazoa > Echinodermata > Echinoidea > Camarodonta > Strongylocentrotidae > Strongylocentrotus > Strongylocentrotus droebachiensis. Next base: position 43,937 of record JAVYIG010007690.1, on the reverse strand, counting down.
GAAATTATGATAAATTTATGATGAAACATAAGACAAACAACTTCCTTACATGAACATTTACAAATATACTGAGACCATCAGGTCCGTAGATGCAAGTCGTTTTTTCTAAACAATCAAACTTAAATGCTGATGAATATCAGATAAATCTAATAAGTATAAGTGTATAAATGCAAGAAAATGAAATATGATGAAATACACATGAATAAACAATCTTGAAAGAAAAAGAATGAGCTATAAAAAGTGTGTAATAAACGTGAAATGTATATTGACCATAAATTTAAGTACACAAAGTGCTAATTTGAATGCTACAAATGAATTAGAATGCTAAAAGTACACCATCGCGTTGTCCGAAAATCGTGTTGCGCCAAATCGAATGACCAAATAGCGAAAGAAGCACATTGTTCATTAATTTGAATGAAACATACGTAGATTCTAACGAAAATTCCATAGATTTGAAAACTAGAAAAGGGAATATAAACCCGAGATATACCTGACTGCACTAAAACCGTCGAATTTGAACGCAAGACAAATTAATTTGAATGACAAACTCGCGAATTTGGCCGGGAAATCCTATATTTCAACGCAAAGTCCAAAGAACCCTACATAGGTATGAACTGTTAGCAAGATTTCACAGAAGAGCAGCATACATTGCATCTAGAAAGTTATGGAAAACCCCTTCTCAATAAGAGCTTTATAAATTACAATGGCTTGTCTCGTTTTGAAATGCGTCAATTCCATTGTTCCTTTTGTATTGCCCTCTAAGGTTATTCCAGTTGATGACGTTGCAGTAAGGTTAACCAGTTAATCTGGCCAAATTGTCAAATTCGTAAACTTCAACGCTGAATTCGTACTGAACCAGCCCGTTGCTTGAATGATTTCGCGATGAACCTCATGCGCAGGCTCTGTTGTTCAGAACCAGTTAGTTGCACGACGAGCGAATATGATGTCACGCTTCGGTACTTAGATAAAAATGCTGATTGAAGTTATGCCCCAGTGACCCAGTCACAACGTCACACCTACCCAACGCGGACTCCAGACCATCCAGTTCCGGGTGATTGGGACTAATCTCATTTCTTGTTTCGTCTATTGACGGTCTGGCGTCGGCCTTGTTGGTGTGACGGAGGTTTAAGTCACATCGAATCAATATTGACTACAGATGGACTAGTTCGGGGTCATTGGGATGAATCAATCTCTTTTCTTGTTCGGTCTGGTGTCGGTCTAGTGTCGGTCTCGGGTGTGTGACAGTGGTCAAAATCACATCGGTTCGTGGTCACTGGGAGTAATCTCATTTCTTGTTCGCTCTATTGACGGTCTGGTGTCGGTCTCGTTGGTGTGACGAGGGCAATACTTACAAATAGACTTCACTTCATTAGACCTAGTGGCCAAAAATCTAGTCTGGAGTTGGTTTGGTGTCTGTTTATATTACATAGGTTCGAATAAATGGGTGTTAGATGCTCAAAGTGTTTATTTTCTCATGTATATTCAATATGTCAACTTAAAATGATATCTTAAAATACACTATAGTGATGTTGAATTGTTCAAATGATTCGTATGCTATGTACCTTTTAAATATAGTATGTAAATATCAATCCTTGTTGAATTTTATAAAATATTCATTTTGTAACACCTGTGAATGATGGAGCTAAAATATACCATGTTAAAAAAAAAAAAAAAAAAAAAAAATGTTCGGTATTTTGTCGGTCTGTGTCGGGCTCGTTGGTGTGACTGTGGTATTATGTCATTTATTATTCAGTCTATTGTATGTCTAGTGTCAGTTCAAGAGCTGGTAACTTCTTGGTCAGTTCAATCGGTGTGGCTGATGTATATATTTCTGAACTCGTGATATTCTGAATATATTATTCTATTACTTTGTAAAATGTGCAGAGGAATACAAAAATGACAGTTTGAGAACACTTATTTTGAACTGAACTAAATAGTATTAAGCAGTGGCGTATCTAGAACAGAGAAAAAAGGGAGAAGGACGTGTTGCATTTCTGTCACTTTCATTTATTCAATTATTTTAATCACTATGTCACCTGCCTATATACCATTTTCTGCTGTTGGTTTTGTAAATCTTATTCACTGTACTTCTATATTTAAAAGAAGTGTAAAGCAGCATATAATCACATGTAATCACATGTTATTTTGAGTAGAATACTTTTCCAACATGTGTGTATGTGTGTATTTGTAAAGCTTGTTTGGTTTGTGTTTGTTTCTGTTGGTATACGAGTTTTCTTTTGGGCAAAATAAGTTTATGTAATTTCAAATATTTATTATGTTCATCACATTTTGCTTAATTATTTTTGGGGAGATATCTCGACAAACTTATTTATTTCGGTTTTTATAAGTTCCCTTTTTCCATTATTATTTAATATTTTAATGTACTTATGTATATTCTAGTGAAAGATTTTGCATGTTATTTACAGTACATTTTGCAAATGTATTTGTTCTTGTAATGTGTTTTCTATGGAAATGAATAAACTTAATTGAATTGAATTTGTAGTCATCATATTGTCGATCAGAAGAAAAACAGATATTGATTCATGATTTTACAAGATGAGCGAGTATGTGCATATTGTTGTGTTAAGAAAAAATTTGAATTCTAACTTGTAGCTACACTTTGCTGTCATTAGGCTACTGTTTTTAAGTATTTAACCAGGAAACGATTTAATAAAATACGCTCATAGTTAAATACATGAATTTATTCTCGTTGTTAAGACATATTGATAGTTGAATTTATCGTGATCGTGAAGAAGATTGTGAATAAAAGTGTAGAAATTGATAAAGAACATGTTGACGATGGTGATAATGATGATGAAGACCATGGTAAATACGATGATACTGACGATGACGAGGATGTTGATAATGATCACGGTGGTAGCGATTATAATGGTGATGATGATGATGGTGATAATATAGGATTTCCCGGCCAAATTCGCGAGTTTGTCATTCAAATTAATTTGTCTTTCGTTCAAATTCGACGGTTTTAGTGCATTCAGGTATATCTCGGGTTTATATTCCCTTTTCTAGTTTTCAAATCTATGGAATTTTCGTTAGAATCTACGTATGTTTCATTCAAATTAATGAACAATGTGCTTCTTTCGCTTTTTGGTCATTCGATTTGGCGCAACACGATTTTTTGACAACGCGACGGTCTACTTCTAGCATTCTAATTAATTTGTAGCATTCAAATTAGCACTTTGTGCACTTAAATTGATGGTCAATATACATTTTTCGTTTATTACACACTTTTTATAGCTCATTCTTTTTCTTTCAAGATTGTTTTTTCATGTGTATTTCATCATATTTCATTTTCTTGCATTTCTACACTTATACTTAATAGATTTATCTGATATTCATCAGCATTTAAGTTTTATTGTTAAGAAGAAAAAACGACTTGCATCTACGGACCTGATGGTCTCAGTATATTTGTAAATGTTCATGTAAGGAAGTTGGTTGTCTTATGTTTCATCATAAATTTATCATAATTTCATCATAATTTCATTATGGAAGAAGGGTACAATATTGTGACTGGGGTAGGGACTAGAGTCAACAATTTGAACATGATTCATTATTTAGCCATGTCTTTAGCCATCGATCTGCTGGCGGGCAAGTAAACTATGAAACTATAGGATTTCCCGGCCAATTTCGCGAGTTTGTCATTCAAATTAGTTTGTCTTACGTTCAAATTCGACGGGTTTAGTGCAGTCAGGTATAGCTCGGGTTTATATTCCCTTTTCTAGTTTTCAAATCTATGGAATTTTCGTTAGAATCTACGTATGTTTCATTCAAATTAATGATCAATGTGCTTCTTTCGCTATTTGGTCATTCGATTTGGCGCAACACGATTTTCTGACAACGCGACGGTGTACTTTTAGCATTCTAATTCGTTTGTAGCATTCAAATTAGCACTTTGTGCAATTGAATTGATGGTCAATATACATTTCTCGTTTATTAACCACTTTTTATAGCTCATTCTTTTTCTTTCAAGATTGTTTTTTCATGTGTATTTCATCATATTTCATTTTCTTGCATGTATAAACTTATACTTATTAGATTTATCTGATATTTATCAGCATTTAAGTTTGATTGTTAAGAAGAAAAAAGCGACTTATATCTACGGACCTGATGGTCTCAGTATATTTGTAAATGTTCATGTAAGGAAGTTGTTTGTCTTATGTTTCATCATTAATTTAGCATAATTTCATCATAATTTCATTATGGAAGAAGGGTATTGTGACTAGGGTAGGGACTAGAGTCAACAATTTGAACATGATTCATTATTTAGCCATGTCTTTAGCCATCGATCTGCAGGCGGGCAAGTAAACTATGAAACTCTTTAAGAAAAAAAGAGGGGTGTGCTGGGTATAAGAGACGATGTGAATTACTTTTGTAAAATTCCGATTCTGTAGTAAAAAGGGGCGATTGATGGTACCCCCACCTTTCCCGGGTGTATGATATGTCCGTGCATTAATGCCATATCCCTTGATTTCGCCCCTTCTTTACTTTATGTCTGACTACACCCACCTGCATTGTCCTGAAAATAAATAAATGGAATAACAGCTTAGACCCAAATGGCAAATCATGCATTTTAACTGCATTATTTAAAAACTGTAAAAGTTTGTTGCAATTCTTCCCCCTAACATTTCTAACTTGATTACAAATATTACGAATATGTATGACAGGTGTTAATTTGAATGATAAAAATTACGCTTCGACAAGTGAATATTAATTTGAATGCTAGTTGAGCAGTTTCTAAATTGAATGACAGATCTATGAAACCCTTCGACCAAAATCCTAAATTAAATACAAAAACTGGAAAATTGAATGATAATTGGCATGGCAAAGCCGATCTGCGCTAACTGAAATGCAAAGTAAATGAATTCGAATGACAAACACGCGAATTTGACCGGGAAATCCTATATTTAAGAAAAACAGAGGGGTGTGCTGGTTCTAGGACAACTACCCCCTGGGCAATCACCCCCCGGAAAATTACCCCCCGGAAAACTACCCCCAAAGGACAATTACCCCCGGGAATATTACCCCCCGGAGAATCACCCCCCGAGGACAACTACCCCCCAAGGACAATTACCCCCCGGGAATATTACCCCCCGGAGAATCACCCCCCGAGGACAACTACCCCCCAGGGACAATTACCCCCCGGAAAATTACCCCCAGGACAATTACCCCCCGATGACAACTACCCCCGTGGACAATCAGGATTCAGTAGCAAAAGACGATCTGACACATTGAGAGATGGCTACGAGCCCATAAGATCCCCTGCATGACCCCATATTCTTTCAAATACTATAGCACGTTGTCTTCCTCATTACTACACATTTCCCTTTTATTATAATTTATGCAACGCAAGCGCGGTTGCTAATTTTCACGAAGGATGTAAATTTTAGGTAATAGTCCAGCGCTTTTCAAAATGCATAGAAATACATTTCTCTGGAGCAGCGTTATTTTAGCTTTTTGTTAGTCACGATACCCTCTTAAGAAATGAAAAGTTTCTCCCAACTCCCAAAGTCTTTACAGACTATTAATTTTGCATGGCTCTGGCTCTCGTCAAGTGCTATGCACACACGTATGGGCACATTTAAGAATAAAAAGACATTTTCAAACTGGTAAAAAAATAGTTTGTAATCCACACACTAGAAACTATTTATAGTACTGTATGCGGGCACCTTGCCGCCGAATGTACATAAATAAAAAGTGATATATTCGGTCATGACCTTGATACACTAATATGAGGATATTCGGGCCTCTCGTTGCCCTTATTTGCCTTGCTGTCAAAATATTGTCAGCGAGCGAGGAAGGCAGACACTTTAGTATCTTCCAAATGTTATCAGGTGGGCTGTATATCGTACAGACCACCTTATAATTTCGTTAGAATTGCCTTTATTTATTTATTTTTCTTACATCTAACCACTTTTTTGTATGCACGATTACTTGAAAATGGCTCAATCAAATACCTTCAAATTTGGCACACACATGCATAGGCATATGTACAAAGCACAATAATGTTTTCAACATTGATCTTCACTGATGACGTCATCTAGGCTCCATTTTGTAAAATTTTCGGAAAATCAATTCATGATCATATCTTCATAACGGAAAGACATTTCTCATTCATATTTATCATGATTAAGGTCAATATCCGTCCGGTTAATTTCATGTAAAAAAACGCGCGCGTACAAAATAGTCTCAAAATCATTTTGCATACGTTTTAGGCCATTTTAAGCATTTTATAAAAAATCACTCACACGCGCACGCGTTTTCGCGCGTAAAACTATTACACAACATAGAATCGCCATTTTTTTTCTTTCATGATATTCCACATATTTTTAGAAACAAATTGATACCATGTTTATCTCTTTATGACTATTAATAACGGAATGATCGACCGTTTAACATAAATTTCTGTGCGTGCGAGCTTTTGTATTACATAGCATATATGGACAAAAACATGCCTACACAAAATTCATTGTAGCTCTTTAGGATGCAAGGTGACCCTAATTCTTTTTTCATATTGTGATAGAATATAAATTGGAGATGTGATTTCATGTCTCATTTGACCTTCAATTAACTCATGACGTCATCATAATGGCCTCCGAACTCAAAATTTCAATTTGCATATTATGTCGTCATCATATTTTTTGAAAATTGATTGTATCTCTGTTAATATTGATCAATTTTCTTCCAAATTTTTATATGTTTTAGCTGAGACAATGCTCTACAAATGCAGTTACTACGATCCTTCATTTTGGCAAAGGCATCATGGCGTATTTTTTGCGATTAAAGGAGGCATGTCAATTTTTCACATTTTGCGTGTATTCTCTATGGGACATGAATTTTTCTCAAAACTGGAATCTACATTCCCGTCTTTCGCGAGCAATATCTACGTCGTTTGAGCTTCGATTACGCTGAACTTCGAGTATGTTGTAGCTGAGACAATAAGATTTGTCAAATGTGCCCATTATTTTGTCTCAATTTTTTGTTGGATCAGCCCACCTATACTTGTTCCAAACAAGAATAACAAATCTAGTCAGGTGGGCTGTATAGAATACAGATCTCCTTATGTTTTCGTTAGAGCTTTTTTTGTGAGCACGATAACTTGAAAATGGCTCAATCAAATGCCTTGAAATTTGGCACACATATGTATAGCCATATGGAAAGAGCACAAAAAGGTTTTCAACCTTGTCCTTGACTGATGACGTAATCTAGGCGCCATTTTGTGAAAATCAACTCATGATCATATCTTCGTATTAACGGAAAGACATTTCTCGTTCATATTTACCAGGATCAAGGTCAATATCAGTCCAGTCAATTTCAGGTCAAAAAACGCGCGCGTACGCCATTATTAGCAATAGCATTTCATAAAGAAAATAAAGAAACGCGCACACGCGCATGCGCGCGCGTTTTCGTTTGTCACGGCCGAACGCAAAATAATTCCTCCTAGATTTTTTTTAACACAGTATTTCTCATGTTTTTCCGGACAATTTGATACCATGTTTATCTCTTTATGACTATTAATAAGAGAATGAGCGTCCGTTCAAGATAAATGTGCGTGCGCGCGAGCTCTTGTAATACATAGCATATATGGGCAACAACATGCCTATACAAAACCCTTATGGCTCTTCGGGATGGACGGGAACCCTCAATTTTTTTCTTCATATTCGGATAGAGTACGAGTCGGAGATGTGATTTCATGTCTCATTTGGCCACTAAGTATATCGTGTCATCATCATATTGACCTTGGAACTCAAAATACGAATTTGCATATTATGACGTCAGCATATTTATGGATCTACATGACATTAATCTTTGAGCACTATCTAGCTTATTTGTGCTCTATGTCCTCCCAAGTTTTGGTATGTTATAGCTGAGACTATGGGCTATAAAAGTTGTGTCTTTTGTTGTTGGATCAGATGTTGGGGTCATGTCAAAATTTTCAATTGAATGTTAAATTCGCAAAGTTTGTAGAACATTGTAGGAATTTAGCATATGTCACGTTTGTCCTATTTGTGAAATATAAACGTTTAAATAATCGTATTTATGAATATTATCATTAGATCATCATCGGCACACTTTCATGATACAAAAATAGCATACGTATCACCTAATTCGTCAAAGTGATGAATTAAAGTCTAGTTATAATTGTTATCATATCATTTTTATCATCTGTATTATCAGCATAATCTACAATGGCAGTAGTATAGTATAGTCATGTAGAAGTAGGCCTAGTAGTAGAGGTATCATTCTGATCCTTATTATCCTGATTATCTTTTGCAATACGTCTATATAGACGATAAACTCACGACAATTGACAATTGTCATGAATCATTGTCTTTAAGCTTACCATTAAATGCATCTGGTTCGAATTTTGCTTAGGTATTTGGTACGTCATGATTTAAATGGTAGAAATGAACTTGTGTCCTATTCATTCTAGTCTTATTCATTTACATTATGTTTTATTCATTCAAGTTCTAATGTTTCTGACTCTTTTCAAGACAATATCTTTTTTGTCGATCATAGTTCTATGTAGCTTGATATCTCACGGTAATTTTGAGAGAAAAGCAATGCAAGCAATGATTTCTGAATTGTAGCGACAATCGCGTTCGTCTTTGCTGTTCTTCGATAATATTTGACAAGCAGTATTAATTAATTTGTCAAGGACTCATGATACATTCGTTTAACAGTTGATTACCCTCGGTTGATTCTTTTGTTCGGATTATTTGGCGGGGAAAATAGAAGTGAATGTATTATTATTCTTATTTGTTCATCGTCTCTACGATGCTCTTTGAATCAAAACAGCTTTTAGTGTTAGGCTTCCGGAAAGAAATTTCAATTATTGTTAAGAAATTTTTGGTTGCACTCTGTAGATTATGATGATGTGTTTGATCTTTTTTTCAATACAAGATCAAACACATGATGAAAATCTACTGGCTGCATGCCAATAAGTTCTTGACAAGAATAACAAAATGTGAGCTAGTGCTATTCGGTGTGGCGTACACATGGCAATCACATGGTAGATAAAATTATGATCATCAGTACTGGGTCAAATAAATTAAAGAGAACTGAATTTGAACCCGGGTCATAGGCTACCCCCTCTCGTTCTCTCTCCCTCTCTCTCCCTCTTCGTCGCCTTACTTTTCCCTCTCTTACCTCCCTGTGCATTTGTATGCCTCGATAATACAGAAAATAAACAATAAGATTCTTCCTCTTCCCCTCCTTATTCCTAGTACATGTAGTAGGAGTAGTACTAGAAGCAGTATCACAATAATAATGACAACAATTATTATTATGGTTGGTGGTGTTACTAATGTTATTTTTGTAATTATTATGTTTGTTATTGTGATTATTATCCTTATCATGATTATTATCGTTAATATAAATTATTATTGTAATTATTATAATCATTATTATTGTTATCATTATGATGAATATGAACATGATGATTTTGATGACGATTAGTATAAGTATATAGTATTATTATAATTGTTATCATATCATTATTATCATCTGTATTATCAGCATAATCTACAATGGCAGTAGTGTAGTATAGTACATGTAGAAGTAGGCCGAATAGTAGAGGTATCATTCTGATCATTATTATTCTGATTATCTTTTGCAATACGTCTAGACGATAAACTCATGACAATTGACAATTGTCATGAATCATTGTCTTTAAGCTTACCATTAAATGCATCTGGTTCGAATTTTGCTTAGGTATTTGGTACGTCATGATTTAAATGGTAGAAATGAATTTGTGTCCTATTCATTCTAGTCTTATTCATTTACATTATGTTTTATTCATTCAAGTTCTAATGTTTCTGACTCTTTTCAAGACAATATCTTTTTTGTCGATCATAGTTCTATGTAGCTTGATATCTCACGGTAATTTTGAGAGAAAAGCAATGCAAGCAATGATTTCTGAATTGTAGCGACAATCGCGTTCGTCTTTGCTGTTCTTCGATAATATTTGACAAGCAGTATTAATTAATTTGTCAAGGACTCATGATACATTCGTTTAACAGTTGATTACCCTCGGTTGATTCTTTTGTTCGGATTATTTGGCGGGGAAAATAGAAGTGAATGTATTATTATTCTTATTTGTTCATCGTCTCTACGATGCTCTTTGAATCAAAAACAGCTTTTAGTGTTAGGCTTCCGGAAAGAAATTTCAATTATTGTTAAGAAATTTTTGGTTGCACTCTGTAGATTATGATGATGTGTTTGATCTTTTTTTCAATACAAGATCAAACACATGATGAAAATCTACTGACTGCATGCCAATAAGTTCTTGACAAGAATAACAAAATGTGAGCTAGTGCTATTCGGTGTGGCGTACACATGGCAATCACATGGTAGATAAAATTATGATCATCAGTACTGGGTCAAATAAATTAAAGAGAACTGAATTTGAACCCGGGTCATAGGCTACCCCCTCTCGTTCTCTCTCCCTCTCTCTCCCTCTTCGTCGCCTTACTTTTCCCTCTCTTACCTCCCTGTGCATTTGTATGCCTCGATAATACAGAAAATAAACAATAAGATTCTTCCTCTTCCCCTCCTTATTCCTAGTACATGTAGTAGGAGTAGTACTAGAAGCAGTATCACAATAATAATGACAACAATTATTATTATGGTTGGTGGTGTTACTAATGTTATTTTTGTAATTATTATGTTCGTTCCCAGGTCGAAAATCCCATAGAAACCAGTAGAGAAAACCAGTACAGATTTCTAACGGTTTCTAGTGGTCAATTCTCTACTGGTTTCAATATGGAAAGTGGCGCTTTTTCCATTAGAAACCAGTAGAAAAAAATCGTACTGGAACCAGCAGAAGACCAGTAGAAGACCATTAGCAAAACCTAATGGCACCATTAGGAGACCAGTAGGAATCCCAACTGGAACCATTAGGAGACCAGTAGGAAACAAGTACAAATCCCCACTGGAACCAGTAGGGGACCAGTAGAAATCGATATAAAAACCATTAGAAGACCAGTAGAAAAGAAGTGCTGGAACCATTAGACAAGTAAAAAAGAAGTCATGGAACCATTAGGAGACCAGTAGGAATCCATACAGAAACCATTAGGATACCAGTAGAAAACCCCAATGGAACCATTAGGAGACCAGTAGGAATCCCAACTGGAACCATTAGGAGACCAGTAGGAATCCATACAGAAACCATTAGGATACCAGTAGAAAACCAGTAGAAAACCCCAATGGAACCATTAGGAGACCAGTAGGAATCCCAACTGGAACCATTAGGAGACCAGTAGGAATCCATACAGAAACCATTAGGATACCAGTAGAAGACCAGTAGAAAACCCTAATGGAACCGTTAGGAGACCAGTAGGAATCCCAACTGGAACCATTAGAAGACCAGTAGGAATCCATACAGAAACCATTAGGATACCAGTAGCAGACCAGTGGAAAACCCTTATGAAACCATTATGAGACCAGTAGGAATCCCAACTGGAACCATCAGGAGACCAGTAGAAAACAAGTATGAATCCCCAATGGAACCAGTAGGAGACCAGTAGAACACAAGTAGGAATCCTCAATTGAACCACAGCATTGGTTACATAACATGGTTGACATTTTTTGATCAGTTAAAATTCTACTACATCAATGCACTTCCAACACAGTACTCCTCACAAAATCTGCCAGCCCTTGTTTGTTTTTTTGTACTTTAAAAGGGCATGCTGGTCTGCAAAGTAGACACGAAAATGACAGGAGCTGGCATGAAGTTTGCTTCCAACACAATTAACTATTTTCTCGAGGTTCAGCCATTTCTCTCGCAAACGTCTGTTAACAAAAGACATCACAATCATGTTGGTTCATCTTTATCATATTTAACACTTAACAGTGTATCCTTTAATTATCTGTCAGAATATCATACATCATATAGTGATTACAATGACATGAACATTTAAAAGCAAGGTTAACAGCTTAAATGAAAAAGGATTTTTTTTTTACACATTTCAACAACAAAAGAAGAAATTTAAAAAAAAAACAATGTTAAATTGGCTAATTATTGTCTAGAAATTATGGCCAGTTTTAACAAAGAGAAATCAATCTTGAAAATTTGGAGTAGATGTTTAAAAGAGTAGGTTTGGCAATTTGCAATAGTTAATTTACGGTAGCCATCATGAGTAGAAACAATGAGAAATAGTTTTCGCTGAGAAATTTCGTTTGTAATTTTCCACCATGGAGAATAAGTTCATTTGCACAAATTTAAGTACTTCATTCATGTATATTAAATAGAGAATAATTCACAAATGATTACGCAAAGCATGATTTTGACCTGTAGATTGTCATAGTACATGTAAAAGATTGATATGAAGTTGCAGCAATTGGAAATGTAATATTGTGTACTACATAATATAAGCCTACTACATTCACAAGCAAAACAAATTCATTTACGGTCTTACTATTTTGACAAGTGCTGTGATATGCTGTTCATCAATAAATGTAACTTGATAGTACAGTGTATTATGACAAATTATGACAAATCGAATTATCGATAAACAAATGAAATATGGTCCATATTTAAGAAGGGTTTGAATTTAAAAATGAAATAGATTTCATAATTACGAAAAATATAAATGGTGCATAATTCTGGAATTGAAAAAGGGGCGTTAATAACGATATTGAAATAGGGTTCATAATTCGGCAAATGAAATGGTATTATTTTGAATATGAAATAGGATTCATTATATTGACGGTTCGTAATTCCAAAAAGGATAAAGGGTTCTATTTGCATTTTCAGAATAATAAACTTTTGGAAGTATATTGAGCCCTATTTAATTTCTGAATTATGAACCATATTTCATTTTTGGAATTACAAATCCTAGTTCATTTTCAGAATTAGGAATCCTACTTCATTTGTAGAATTATGAACCCTTTAGAATTTATAAAATTATGAACCCTCAGAAAACGACATATAACAGTTCAAAGATTTCCTATCCATATGAATACATGTACTGTACGTAGGTCATTTTCGTATTGTAATCAAATTTAATGAATACGGTAGGTCCTTGTTAAGTGCCTCATTACCAATTATTAAATTCACCTGTTACGAATAAATGTATTTAAATAGTCAGAATACAAATTGAATACATTACGTGTTGCTAGTACTATAGGTAGGACAAACATTATGTCTTGCCCTACCTAACAACACATGTTTGCATATCGCATTCTGACTATTGAAATACAATTATTCTTAATAGGTGAAAGAGATAATTTGTTCCGCGGCACTTTGATTTGATTTATAACGAAAATGGCCTAATCACATTATGTTACATAGGGCTTACCCTTTACACTTTTTAAAGGGAAATCCAACCTTAACAGACAACTATACTTTTAAAAAATTGCAAATTAAATCTGACAGAAAATAAGGTGGTTATGGATTGTTGAAAGCTGTAATCACTAAACCTAAGGGCATTTTAAATTGGCTGAATTGGTAATGTCACTATGACGAGCTGCTGGACTACTTTCCCATTTATTTCAACACACAAAATGATTTAAATATTTTTTTTCTTCAAAATGTATGATTCACGAGTGGCTTTTCTGTGTAGAGGACCTGTAATAATGTGCTATTCACAATATATTTTGAGTAGTTCTCAAAGGGAGAAGGCACTTAAAATAAAAAGAGAATTTATTATATTTCATTAACAAATGGGAGAGTTGTCCCATGACTACAGGTGAAATAATAATAATAATAGTGGGTTCTTGTGTAGCGCTCATGTCAGTCAGATTTGACCCTCCTGGCGCTCCCGATTATTACCCTGGCTTTAGCACGGCTGCCATACGGCGCTCTAGCATTTCATTGAGATATGCATGGATTTAGTGATCTCATATTTATATATTATCACAACTCCCTTTATATTGGCCCGATTTATTTCAAACTTTCGCCTTTCTATTTCTCTTATTTTTCAGCTTCCATTTCAATGAACTTATTACAAGGGTTGGATTGTCTTTTAAGGCTCGTTCAGATATGATGCTGGAGTTGACATAAAGATCTATATGCTTTACATTTCTATATATTATAATACAGAGATCACTGAATATGCGCAGTCCAAAATATCCGAAAACATGTAGGTCCTTTGTTACCGTTCACTTTAAACATAAAACAAAACTGCAGCATTTTTGGAATTTTTTGGGCGGTTCACATGCCATACCTGAATAAAGTCTTAAGTGCTTAAGATTGGAACATAAATAGTAATAACAAATTTATGCAAATACAGAGATCTTTTACCCTAAGTGTTAATATGTATGTTTGTAAACCCTGGAATTCATTAAAATGGCAAGTGGCATGAATGGGCATCTCAGTTCTACATCTAAGCTATTCAGGTTCGTGGCTATAACTCACTCCCCCCCCCACCCATCTCTCTCTCTCGATATCTCTATAATGAAGGGGTAAGTAACCTCTGTGTGTGTGTAGACCTCATTTCGGAAATATTCCTCTTCAGCTTGGACTCATGGTTTAGATTTTGGGTGGAATCTCCTGTATAATGCAAGTGCTGCTTGATCCAGGGTACATACCGGTACACGCAAAGAATTCTAATGCATGAATATAGAACAAAAAGAAAGGAAAACAAGTTAAGAAAAACTAGAATGTAAACAATGAATTAAATAATGAATTCTGTCAGAAAAGTGCAGTTTCAAAGATTTATCAGAAATAAAATAATCTCTCATTGCTCACAAACATAATATAAAACATACCTTTGCATTTTAAACATTTGTTGTCAATGCAAACGTGAATCAGGATTTTTTTGCAAATAATTATCAATACAATTCTAGTTTGCTGATGAGAGTAGAATCAAAGCTCTATTGCTAAGGAGGGAAAAGAACACTGTTTGAAACTCACAAAATATGGTCGGTTATTGCAATATACCTGCAGGTTTTAGTGATCTAAAATTAATTGAATTTTATATACCGGTATTTGAAACTTAGGAAAAATAAGCATTTCGAATCAGTGTCATGATCAGAGAAAAATAAAAAATATATGTACAGAAATAATACAAGTACATCTACACAATTACCGATAATGGCTTCAACTGTGTCACGAGGCTGCTGAATGCTGATCCAGGAGGATGAGAGAAAGTAGCATTTTCTGAATGCTGATCCAGGAGGTTGAGAGAAAGTAGCATTTTCTGCATGGTCTCACGTCAATATAGGCCTACTGTGTCCACAATATGCTTTGAATCCACTGTTTGGCAAAAGATGTCAAAAGATGCCTACAATTAATAAGAACAAAAATAAAGTTAAAACAAATTGAACGGTTGATGCATGTGCAACACACACATGTAGGCCTACTACAAACTTCTTTGTACAGCCTGCGGGGGAGGAATTTTGTTTACCATTTACGGGTCTAGCTGTTTATTTCCAGATGAGGGCTTCTGTTTATATTGTGCGAAACTGCGAACACACCATAAAGTGATTAAAGCCCCCTTCCCCGCTTGTCTTGAAATTAGGGTGCGTTGCAGAAACGGAGTACCGCCTTAACGCACTCTTTCGGGATAAGCGCGGGGGGGGGGGGGGGGAGGCGGCTTGTCTGATTATCAAGATATTTATGATTGGAATTCAAAATTTCAAAAAACGTTCTCCCCAATGGTTTTATAACACTACAGTCTAGTGGGAAAAATGAGTATGGTAAAACCGGTCACTCAAAAGTCAAAGATTTTTACTTTTTGAGGCACTTCATCAAGTTCATGATCATTTTGAAGCGCAATTTTGTTAGGGCTTCAATATTACACCATATCACTGACACTGATAATACGTAGGGCCATGCATCATAGATTTAACATTGTTAAACGATGCCTTTAAAGCCATGTGTAGGTGAATGCACAAACTTGCATCAAGATCTAACATAAAAATACATGGATGGGACAATACAATACATTTCTCATCTTTGCGGCAGGCGTTGAAAGCACTCCTAGTAGACACGATCATACATTAATTACTACGTTTCAAAACAGAAAACAGTTACTGCACATATTGCAAATAAATTAGGTAAATCTAAGACTTACCCATATTGAAGAATAGCAGGGGAAAACAAAGTAATAGAAAGATTTTGTCTCTCTGCTCTGGCTCCTGTAGCTGTTGAGGATAGGAATGGCTGTCTTGCTGTCTTGTGTGTGTGTCCGGCATGGCCTGGCTGGGTGCACGCACACACTGCATGCATTGATTACATGTGCACACACACACAGTGCTAGTGTAGCCCAGAGAGATGCCAGCTGTGTAGCCGTTTAAAAAAGGCGGCAGTCGCATTTTGGGGTTTTGAGGCCTGTATAGTCTTGATCAATATTGCAGACCTTACAGGGCAAATGTCAAGATGTTGCACAATCTGTAAAATAAAACTATTAATATAATGACTAATGACATTTTAGAGTTTTTCATCCCTGTTTTGGGGTTTTTAAATAAATATAGTCAGACTGATTCAGAGGCGGCGCTAGCTCTTACTGATTTCTATTTGTTTCAACTGGTTTTTCAAATCCATTGACATGGGCTCGATCTGCTGGTTTGTAAAGGTTTCTAATGGTAATTGACTTAAGATTTACACCCATGTTCAAACCATTAGATTCTTCTGGTTTCTATCGGACTCTAGTGGTCTGCAAAACCATTAGGCTCTACTGGTTTTGTAAAGATGTCTAATGGTTTGACTTAGGATTTTTACACCCATGTTAAAACCATTAGATTCTTCTGGTTTCTATCGGATTCTAGTGGTCTTCAAAACCATTAGGCTCTACTGGTTTTGTAAAGGTGTCTAATGGTTTGACTTAGGATTTTTACACCCATGTTAAAACCATTAGATTCTTCTGGTTTCTATCGGATTCTAGTGGTCTTCAAAACCATTAGGCTCTACTGGTTTGTTAAGGTTTCTAATGGTTTGACTTAGGATTTTTACACCCATGTTAAAACCATTAGATTCTTCTGGTTTCTATCGGATTCTAGTGGTCTTCAAAACCATCAGGCTCTACTGGTTTTGTAAAGGTGTCTAATGGTTTGACTTATAGATTTGTGCATCCATGTTCAAACCATTAGATCTTACTGGTTTCTATTGGTTTCTTCTGGTCTTCAAACCATTAGGCTCTACTGGTTTGTTAAGGTTTCTAATGGTTTGACTTAGGATTTTTACACCCATGTTAAAACCATTAGATCCTACTGGTTTCTATCGGATTCTAGTGGTCTTCAAAACCATTAGGCTCTACTGGTATACAATGGTGTCTAATGGTTTGACTTAAGATTTGTGCATCCATGTTCAAACCATTAGATCTTACTGGTTTCTACTGGTCTTTAAACCATGACAGTCTACTGGTTTGTAAAGGTTTATACTGGTTTTACTTCACAGTTCCTCCTGATCACCATTAGACTCTAATGGTTTCTTGAAAACCAGTAAAACCATTAGAATGTCTCTACTGGTTTCTACTGGTTTCTAAAGGAATTTCGACCTGGGTTATTGTGATTATTATCCTTATCATGATTATTATCGTTAATATAAATTATTATTGTAATTATTATAATCATTATTATTGTTATCATTATGATGAATATGAACATGATGATTTTGATGACGATTAGTATAAGTATATAGTATTATTATAATTGTTATCATATCATTATTATCATCTGTATTATCAGCATAATCTACAATGGCAGTAGTGTAGTATAGTACATGTAGAAGTAGGCCGAATAGTAGAGGTATCATTCTGATCATTATTATTCTGATTATCTTTTGCAATACGTCTAGACGATAAACTCATGACAATTGACAATTGTCATGAATCATTGTCTTTAAGCTTACCATTAAATGCATCTGGTTCGAATTTTGCTAAGGTATTTGGTACTGGATGATTTAAATGGTAAAAATGAACTTGTGTCCTATTCATTCTAGTCTTATT
This sequence comes from Strongylocentrotus droebachiensis, assembly GCA_035222895.1. Classification (NCBI taxonomy): domain Eukaryota; kingdom Metazoa; phylum Echinodermata; class Echinoidea; order Camarodonta; family Strongylocentrotidae; genus Strongylocentrotus; species Strongylocentrotus droebachiensis. Next base: position 26,028 of record JAVYIG010007690.1, on the reverse strand, counting down.
CATTTGCATTATGTTTCATTCATTCAAGTTCTAATATTTCTGACTCTTTTCAAGACAATATCTTTTTTGTCGATCATAGTTCTATGTAGCTTGATATCTCACGGTAATTTTGAGAGAAAAGCAATGCAAGCAATGATTTCTGAATTGTAGCGACAATCGCGTTCGTCTTTGCTGTTCTTCAATAATATTTGACAAGCAGTATTAATTAATTTGTCAAGGACTCATGATAAATTCGTTTAACAGTTGATTACCCTCGGTTGATTCTTTTGTTCGGATTATTTGGCGGGGAAAATAGAAGTGAATGTATTATTATTCTTATTTGTTCATCGTCTCTACGATGCTCTTTGAATCAAAAACAGCTTTTAGTGTTAGGCTTCCTGAAAGAAATTTCAATTTTAAGAAATTTTTGGTTGCACTCTGTAGATTATGATGATGTGTTTGATCTTTTTTTCAATACAAGATCAAACACATGATGAAAATCTACTGACTGCATGCCAATAAGTTCTTGACAAGAATAACAAAATGTGAGCTAGTGCTATTCGGTGTGGCGTACACATGGCAATCACATGGTAGATAAAATTATGATCATCAGTACTGGGTCAAATAAATTAAAGAGAACTGAATTTGAACCCGGGTCATAGGCTACCCCCTCTCGTTCTCTCTCCCTCTCTCTCCCTCTTCGTCGCCTTACTTTTCCCTCTCTTACCTCCCTGTGCATTTGTATGCCTCGATAATACAGAAAATAAACAATAAGATTCTTCCTCTTCCCCTCCTTATTCCTAGTACATGTAGTAGGAGTAGTACTAGAAGCAGTATCACAATAATAATGACAACAATTATTATTATGGTTGGTGGTGTTACTAATGTTATTTTTGTAATTATTATGTTCGTTATTGTGATTATTATCCTTATCATGATTATTATCGTTAATATAAATTATTATTGTAATTATTATAATCATTATTATTGTTATCATTATGATGAATATGAACATGATGATTTTGATGACGATTAGTATAAGTATATAGTATTATTATAATTGTTATCATATCATTATTATCATCTGTATTATCAGCATAATCTACAATGGCAGTAGTGTAGTATAGTACATGTAGAAGTAGGCCGAATAGTAGAGGTATCATTCTGATCATTATTATTCTGATTATCTTTTGCAATACGTCTAGACGATAAACTCATGACAATTGACAATTGTCATGAATCATTGTCTTTAAGCTTACCATTAAATGCATCTGGTTCGAATTTTGCTAAGGTATTTGGTACTGGATGATTTAAATGGTAAAAATGAACTTGTGTCCTATTCATTCTAGTCTTATTCATTTGCATTATGTTTCATTCATTCAAGTTCTAATATTTCTGACTCTTTTCAAGACAATATCTTTTTTGTCGATCATAGTTCTATGTAGCTTGATATCTCACGGTAATTTTGAGAGAAAAGCAATGCAAGCAATGATTTCTGAATTGTAGCGACAATCGCGTTCGTCTTTGCTGTTCTTCAATAATATTTGACAAGCAGTATTAATTAATTTGTCAAGGACTCATGATAAATTCGTTTAACAGTTGATTACCATCGGTTGATTCTTTTGTTCGGATTATTTGGCGGGGAAAATAGAAGTGAATGTATTATTATTCTTATTTGTTCATCGTCTCTACGATGCTCTTTGAATCAAAAACAGCTTTTAGTGTTAGGCTTCCTGAAAGAAATTTCAATTTTAAGAAATTTTTGGTTGCACTCTGTAGATTATGATGATGTGTTTGATCTTTTTTGTGTTCCAAACAAGTATTACAAATCTAGTTTATTTATTTATTCTTTATTTTTCTTATTTCTAACCACTTTTTTGTAAGCACGATTACTTGAAAATTGCTCAATCAAATGCCTTGAAATTTGGCACACATAATAGGCATATGTACAAAGCACAATACGTTTTCAACATTGACCTTTACTGATGACGTCATCTAGGCGCCATTTTGTAAAATTTTACGAAAATCAACTCATGATCATATCTTCATAACCAAAAGGTATTTCTCATTCATATTTATTATGATCAAGGTCAATATCAGTCCGGTCAATTTCAGGTCAAATAACGCGCGCGTGTGCGTACGTCCGCGCGTCAATGCGCGCGCAAAATTTTAAAATGCTCAAAATAATTTTGCATACGTTTAAGGCCATTCTAAGCATTTTATATAAAATCGCGCATACGCGCATGCGCGCTTTTTTTTCGCGCGTAAAACTATTACACAACATAGAATCGCCATTTTTTTTCTTTCATAATATTTCACATATTTTTACAAACAAATTGATACCATGTTTGTCTCTTTGTGACTATTTATAACGGAATGATCGACCGTTTAACAAAACTTTCCGTGCGCGCGAGCTCTTGTAATACATAGCATATATGGGCAAAAACATGCCTTTACAAAATCCATTGTAGCTCTTTAGGCTGCAAAATGACCCCAATTTTGTTTTCATATTTTGATAGAAAATAAATTGGAGATATGATTTCATGTTTCATTTGACCTTCAATTAACTCATGACGTCATCATAATGGCCTCCGAACTCAAAATTTCAATTTGCATATTATCATGTCAGCATATTTTTTGAAAATTGATTGTATCTCTAAAAATATTGATCAATTTTCTTCCAAATTTTGATATGTTCTACCTGAAATTTTCTACAAATGTGGCTGCCACACTTTTTCATTTTGACAAAGGCATCATGGCGTATTTGTGCGATCTAAGGAGGCATGTCAAATTGTATTCTCTATGGGACATGACTTTTTCTCAAAACTGGATTCTACATTCCCGTCTTTCGCGAGCAATATCTCCGTCGTTTTAGCTTCGTTTACGCTGAACTTTGAGTATGATGTAGCTGAGACAATTAGCTATCTCAAATGTGCCCTTGATTTTGTCTCAAATTTTAGTTGGATCAGCCCACCTATACTTGTTCCAAACAAGTATTACAAATCTAGTTTTCTCTTGTCATTACATATTTTAACCGTTTCTGGTATTTGAATTTTTTTTTACAAAATCAACGTTTTCCAAATCATTCTCTTGCGGCACTCTGGTTGAAAAACGCTGTTCTGGAGTTACAAAATCAAATGAGATGAATTACCAGAGAGCGGATATTAATTTTCTTTTGACATGGCACCGTAAATATAACTTAAAGGCAATTTCTATTTAAAAATAATTTAACGTACACGAAAACATATTATAATTCAACAGAAATAAATAAATAACGTGAAGAAAACCTTAATTATGGATCACGGCATAGATGAGGGCCCATTATACATACAAAGACACGATCAGCTGATGAAAAAGTTACAGAGGATGCATAAAGGTAATCTTACATCCTAATTTCTTTGTTGTGCCATTGATGGTGAGAGAGGCTGTAACGCGTACTCATCTGCGCGCAATGTATTGTTTAATTTCTAAGAAATGTAATTTCTGTTCTTTACTCGGTAGCAAAACTACAGGGAAATTGGGCAACCTCTACCCCCCCCCATATCGAATTGAATAATTTGAAAAGACTGAAATGAACTTCATAAATAACAAAGAAAATGAAGGTTTATGCAATTTTCTGTAAATAGCAATTTGGAGAGAAGCTTGCGTTATACGTCACAGTCTTATAAATTCCTCGGGGATGACTGTCATTGGGGGTAGTTGTCCTCCAGGAGTTAATGGTCTCGGGGGGGGGGGGTTGTCGTTGAAGGGGGAGGGGTAGTTGTCCTCGGGGTTAGTTGTCCTCGAGGGTAATAATAATAATAATAATAACTAGACATGTAATACTTGTTTGGAACAAGTATAGGTGGGCTGGTCAACTAAAATTTGAGACAAAACAGAGAGAAAAGAAGCGAGATACTGCTTTAAAATTCTTATAAAACAATATCATGTAGATTCATGACGTGAACGAAATTCACCTTCTATGGGCATAACACGCATATTATGAAATTTCTGACATGAGGCCTTTAATCGAAATTCTCACTATGATGACGTCATCAAAATGAAAAATAGTTATACCTGAGATTGTAGAAAACTGTCTTAGCTACAACATATCGAAATTTTGAAGAAAATCGATCAATATTTACAGAGATACAATCAATTTTACATAAATATGCTGACGTCATAATATGCAAATTCGTATTTTGAGTTCCAAGGCCATTAAGATGATGTCACGATACACTTAATGGCCAAATGAGACATGAAATCATATCTCCGACTCATTCTCTATCAAAATATGAAAAAAAATTGAGGGTCTCGGTGCCTTCCAAAGAGCTATAATGGATTTTGTATAGGCATGTTTTTGCCCATGTATGTTATGTATAACAAGAGTTGCGCGCACGGACATTTATGTTAAGCGGACGCTCATTCCGTTATTAATAGTTATAAAGAGATAAAGATGGAATCAATTTGTTTATAAAATATGTGAAATATCATGAAAGAAAAAAAATGGCGATTCTATGTTGTGTAATGGTGTTACGCGCGAAAACGCGCGCGCATGCGCGTGTGCGCGATTTTTTATAAAATGCTTAAAATGACCTGAAACGTATGCAAAAATAATTTAAGACGATTTTGAGCATTTTGAATTTTTGCGCGCGCACTGACGCGCGGACGTACGCGCACGTGCGCGTTTTTTGACCTGAAATTGACCGGACTGATATTGACCTCCATCATGATAAATATGAATGAGAAATAACTTTTGGTTATGAAGATATGATCATGAGTTGATTTTCAGAAAATTTCCCAAAATGGCGCCTAGATGACGTCATCAGTCAAGGTCAAGGTTGAAAACCTTACCGCGTTTTGTCCATATGCCTATACATATGTGTGCTAAATTTCAAGGTATTTGATTGAACCATTTCAAAGTTATCTGGTTAACAAAAAAGTGGGTCAAAATAAGAAAAATAAATAATAAACTAGAAATTTAATTCGTCATGGGGACGAATTAGGTGGTCTGTTTTCAATTTTATGATCATTGAAAAGTCAAAAAAGAAAAAAAAAGTGAAGAAAAAAAATTGTTGGAAACTCCCGGACTCGAACCAGGGACCTCGAGGTCGGAAGTCAAGTGCGTTACCGATATGCCAAAACATTTCCTATAGAGATTACACGTCTCAGGTAGATCATATCAAAATTTGGAAGAAAATCGATCAATATTTACAGAGATACAATCAATTTTCCAAAAATATGATGACGTCATAATATGCAAATTGAAATTTTGAGTTCGGAGGCCATTATGATGACGTCATGAGTTAATTGAGGGTCAAATGAGACATGAAATCATATCTCCAATTCATACTCTATCAAAATATGAAAACAAAATTGGGTTCACCTTGCATCTTAAAGCGCTACAATGGATTTTGTATAGGCATGTTTTTGCCCATGTATGCTATGTATTACAAGAGCTCGCACGCACGGACATTATCTTAAACGGGCGCTCATTCCGTTATTAATGGGCAGAAAAAGGTGAACAAGGTATCAAAAAGCTTGGAAAAATGTGCCAAATATGTTGACATGACAAATTTTGCGATTTTATGTTGCAAAATGCCATTACGCGCGAAAACGCGCGCGCATGCATGTGTGCGCGTTTTTTTGCGAAATGCTTAAAATGGCCTGAAACGTATGCAAAAAAAATTTGAGACGATTTTGAGCATTTTTATTTTTTGCGCGCGCGCTGACGCGCGGACGTACGCATGCGCGCGCGTTTTTTGACCTAAAATTGACCGAACGGACATTGACCTTAATCATGATAAATATGAATGAGAAATGTTTTTCCGTTATGAAGATATGATCCTGAGTAAAAAGTACCAAAAAAAACACAAAATGGCGCCTGGATGACGTCATGAAAACTTGATGACCTTGAAAATGTTACTCTAACGTCTCATGACAATGACCTATGACTGTGCCAAAATTGAACGAAATTGACTAAACTGATCTTGAGTTATCCTGTTAACAAAAAAGTGTGAAAATAAATAAAAATAAATAATAATAACTAGACATATAATACTTGTTTGGAACAAGTATAGGTGGGCTGGTCAACTAAAATTTGAGACAAAATAGAGCAAAAATAAGCGACATACTGCTTACAAATTCTTAAAAAACAATATCATGTAGATTCATAACGTGAACTAAATTCAACTTCTATAGGCATAACACGCAAATTATGAAGTTTTTGACATGAGGCCTTTAATCAAAATTTTCACTATGATGACGTCATCAAAATGAAAAGAGGTTATTACTGCGCTTGTAGAGAATTGTCTTAGCTACAACATATCGAAATTTTAAAGAAAATTGATCAATATTTACAGATATACAATAAATTTTACATAAATATGCTGACGTCATAATATGCAAATTCGTATTTTGAGTTCCAAGGCCATTGTGATGATGTCACGATACACTTAATGGCCAAATGAGACATGGAATCATATTTCCGACTCATACTCTATCTTAATATGAAAAAAAATTGAGGATCCCGGTGCATTCCAAAGAGCTATAACGGATTTTGTATAGGCATGTTTTTGCCCATATATGCTATGTATTAAAAGAGCTCGCGCGCACTGACATTTATCTTGAATTTACGCTCATCTTGTTAATAATGGTCATAAAGAGATAAACATGGAATCAAATTCCTTGAAAAAATATGAGAAATATCATGAAAGAAAAAAAAATGGCGATTCTATGTTTTTTAATGGTGTTACGCGCGAAAACGCGCGCGCATGCTCTTACGCGCGATTTTTTATAAAATGCTTAAAATGACCTGAAACGTATGCAAAATAAATTTGAGACGATTTTGAGCATTTTAAAATTTTGCGCGCGCACTGACGCGCGGACGTACGCGCACGCGCGCGTTTTAGGGCATGAAATTATCCGGACCGATATTGACCTTGATCATGATAAATATGAATGAGAAATGACTTTCCTTTATGAAGATATGATCATGAGTTAATTTTCACAAAATGGCGCCTAGATGACGTCATCAGTCAAGGTCAAGGTTGAAAAGGTTATTTTGATTTTTTTATATGCCTATACATATGTGTGCCAAATTTCAAAGCATTTGATTGAACCATTTCAAAGTTATCTTGCTAACAAAAAAGTGGGTCGAAATAAGAAAAATAAACTAGACATATAATACTTGTTTGGAACAAGTATAGGTGGGCTGGTCAACTAACATTTGAGACAAAATAGAGCAAAAATAAGCGACATACTGCTTACAAATTCTTAAAAGACAATATCATGTAGATTCATAACGTGAACTAAATTCACCTTCTATAGGCATAACACGCAAATTATGAAGTTTTTGACACGAGGCCTTTAATCAAAATTTTCACTATGATGACGTCATCAAAATGAAAAATGGTTATTACTGCGCTTGTAGAGAATTGTCTTAGCTACAACATATTGACATTTTGAAGAAATTTGATCAATATTTACAGAGATACAATCAATTTTACATAAATATGCTGACGTCATAATATACAAATTCGTATTTTGAGTTCCAAGGCCATTGTGATGATGTCACGATACACTTAATGGCCAAATGAGACATGGAATCATATTTCCGACTCATACTCTATCTTAATATGAAAAAAATTGAGGATCCCGGTGCATTCCAAAGAGCTATAACGGATTTTGTATAGGTATGTTTTTGCCCATATATGCTATGTATTAAAAGACCTCGCACGCACTGACATTTATCTTGAATTTACGCTTATCTTGTTAATAATGGTCATAAAGAGATAAACATGAAATCAAATTCCTTGAAAAAATATGAGAAATATCATCAAAGAAAAAAAAATGGCGATTCTATGTTTTTTAATGGTGTTACGCGCGAAAACGCGCGCGCATGCTCGTACGTGCGATTTTTTATAAAATGCTTAAAATGACCTGAAACGTATGCAAAATAAATTTGAGACGATTTTGAGCATTTAAAAATTTTGCGCGCGCATTGACGCGCGGACGTACGCGCACGCGCGCGTTTTTTGACCTGAAATTGACCGGACTAATATTGACCTTGATCTTGCAAAATATGAATAAGAAATTACTTTCCATTATGAAGATATGATCATAAGTTAAAATTCACAAAATGGCGCCTAGATGACGTAATCAGTCAAGGTCAAGGTTGAAAACGTTATTTTGATATCTATATATGCCTACACATATTTGTGCCAAATTTCAAGTTATTTGATTGAACCATTTAAAAGTTATCTTGCTAACAAAAAAGTGGGTCGAAATAAGAAAAATAAACTAGACATATAATACTTGTTTGGAACAAGTATAGGTGGGCTGGTCAACTAACATTTGAGACAAAATAGAGCAAAAATAAGCGACATACTGCTTACAAATTCTTAAAAGACAATATCATGTAGATTCATAACGTGAACTAAATTCACCTTCTATAGGCATAACACGCAAATTATGAAGTTTTTGACATAAGGCCTTTAATCAAAATTTTCACTATGATGACGTCATCAAAATGAAAAATGGTTATTACTGCGCTTGTAGAGAATTGTCTTAGCTACAACATATCGAAATTTTGAAGAAAATTGATCAATATTTACAGAGATACAATCAATTTTACATAAATATGCTGACGTCATAATATGCAAATTCGTATTTTGAGTTTCAAGGCCATTGTGATGATGTCACGATACACTTAATGGCCAAATGAGACATGGAATCATATTTTCGACTCATACTCTATCTTAATATGAAAAAAAATTGAGGATCCCGGTGCATTCCAAAGAGCTATAACGGATTTTGTATAGGCATGTTTTTGCCCATATATGCTATGTATTAAAAGACCTCGCGCGCACTGACATTTATCTTGAATTTACGCTCATCTTGTTAATAATGGTCATAAAGAGATAAACATGGAATCAAATTCCTTGAAAAAATATGAGAAATATCATGAAAGAAAAAAAAATGGCGATTCTATGTTTTTTAATGGTGTTACGCGCGAAAACGCGCGCGCATGCTCGTACGCGCGATTTTTTATAAACTGCTTAAAATGACCTGAAACGTATGCAAAATTTATTTGAGACGATTTTGAGCATTTAAAAATTTTGCGCGCGCACTGACGCGCGGACGTACGCGCACGCGCGCGTTTTTTGACCTGAAATTGACTGGACTGATATTGACCTTGATCATAATAAATATGAATGAGAAATACCTTTTGGTTATGAAGATATGATCATGAGTTTATTTTCAGAAAATTTCACAAAATGGCGCCTAGATGACGTCATCAGTGAAGGTCAAGGTTGAAAACATTACTGTGTTTTTTCCATATGCCTATACATATGTGTGCCAAATTTCAAAGCATTTGATTGAATAATTTCAAAGTTATCTTGCTAACAAAAAGTGGGTCGAAATAAGAAAAATAAATAATAAACTAGACATATAATACTTGTTTGGAACAAGTATAGGTGGGCTGGTCAACTTAAATTTGAAAACAAAATAGAGCAAAATTAAGCGAATACTGCTTGAAAATTCTTAAAAAACACTATCATGTAGATTCATTACGTGAACGAAATTCACCTTCTATAGTCATAACACGCAAATTATGAAATTTCTGACATGAGGCCTTCAATCAAAATTTTCACTCTGATGACGTCATCAAAATGAAAAAGGGTTATTATTGAACTTGTAGAGAATTATCTTAGCTACAACATATTGAAATTTTGAAGAAAATCAATCAATATATACAGAGATACAATCAATTTTCCATAAATATGCTGACGTCATAATATGCAAATTCGTATTTTGAGTTCCAAGGCTATTAAGATGATGTCACGATACACTTCATGGCCAAATTAGACATGAAATCATATTTCTGACATATACTCTTTTCAAATATTAAAACAGAATTGGGGTCCAGGTGCATCCCAAAGAGCTATAATGGATTATGTATAGGCATTTTTTTGCCCATGTATGTTATGTATTACAAGAGCTCGCGCGCACTGACATTTATCTTTAATTTACGCTCATCTTGTTAATAATGGTCATAAAGAGATAAACATGGTATCAAATTCCTTGAAAAAATATGAGAAATATCATGAAAGAAAAAAAATGGCGATTTTATGTTTTGTAGTGGTGTTACGCGCGAAAACGCGCGCGCATGCTCGTACGCGCGATTTTTTATAAAATGCTTAATATGACCTGAAACGTATGCAAAATAAATTTGAGACGATTTTGAGCATTTAAAAATTTTGCGCGCGCACTGACGCGCGGACGTACGCGCACGCGCGCGTTTTGTGACCTGAAATTAACCGGACTGATATTAACCTTAATCATGATAAATATGAATGAAAAATACCTTTTGGTTATGAAGATATGATCATGAGATGATTTTCAGAAAATTTCACAAAATGGCGCCTATATGACGTCATCAGTCAAGGTCAAGGTTGAAAACCTTACCGTGTCTTGTCCATATGCCTATACATATGTGTGTCAAATATCAAAGCATTTGATTGAACCATTTCAAAGTTATCTTGCTAACAAAAAAGTGGCAAGAATTAAGAAAAATAAATAAATAACTAGACATATAATACTTGTTTGGAACAAGTATAGGTGGGCTGTTCCAACTAAAATTTGAGACAAAATAGAACAAAAATAAGCGAGATACTGCTAAAAAAACAATGTCATGTAGATTCATGATGTGAACGAAATTGATCTTCCATAGGCATAACACTCAAATTAAGAAATTTCTGATATGTGCCCTTTAATCAAAATTTTCACTATGATGACGTCTTCAAAATGAAAAATGGTTGTGACTGAGCTTGTAGAGAATTTTCTTAGCAAACACATATCGACATTTGGAAGACAATCGATCAATATTTACAGAGATACAATCAATTTTCCACAAATTATCTGAAACGGACGCTCATTCCGTTATGAAATATCATGAAAGAACACAAATAGCGTTTCTATGTTGTGTAATGGCGTTACACGCAAAAACGCTCGTGCATAATTTTCGAAATGCTTTAAATGGCCTAGGACATATACTCTGTTTTGATTAAAAATTGATTTTGAGCATTTTAAAATTCAGATGCGCGCGGATTTTGATGAGATGTTTTTTTCGAAACTTGATCTGAAGTTCATGTGTTTTAAATATGGTTCAGTTTTGATGACTCGTTATAAAGATATGATTAAAAGTTGATTTCCACAAAATAGCGCCTGGATGACGTCACGATGATCTTGAGTTACTGAAAAGTAACACAACTCTAAGTTATACTAATATCAATCATCATTGCAAGTTCCATGATAATGGCTTTATTCATTCTTGAGATATCCTGCGAAAAAATTAATGGCAGAATAATAAATGGGAATAATAAAAACTTGAAAGTGTCACTTTGACGATTTAGGTCATACGTATGCTATTGTTTTGAATAATGAAGAATGTATTTTCACGATTTTATATTATCTTCTAAAATGCTCTTTCTATTAAGTTCTATCCTTATGAAAAGTTTCAACTGTGTAGTATATTGACCATTATGGATCTATAGAAGATAGATCGAGACAAGATATGACCATTGACCTCATACACTAAGCAGATACACCTTCGGCCCTAATTGACATAACGAAGAATGCATTTTCACAATTTCATCTTCTTCCATGAAATGCTCTACCCGTCATGTTTTACCTATATTGTGCTGCGCATAGATTCAATCAGTTTATTTTGGGCCATTACAAGAAGTGGGTTATTGATGTGGACAAATGCTCATGTACCCTTTAAGCTCATTTTATGTATTTTATTACCAGAGGAAAAAAAGTCGGTCAGTCACTCAATAGTGTCTGACAGTAAAGTCTAGAAAGTAAAGGGGTTTCCTTGTTTAATTTGAATACTAGGAAGCTGCTAACGTTTAATTTTCACAAAAAGGACATACGTGACATATGCATAATTCTGATTTACAGAATTTTGCGAATTTAACATTCAATTAAAAATTTCAACAAGATCCCACCATCTGATCAAAATCTAAAAGCACAACTTTTATAGCCCATAGTCTCAGCTATAACATCCAAAAATTTAGGAGAACATAGAGCACAAATGAGCTAGATAGGGCTCAAAGATTAATGTCATGTAGATCCATGATTTGAACGAAATTGGCACCTCCCATAGGCTTAACACGCAAATTAAGAAAATCTGTCCAGTTAGCTCTAATCGCAATTTTCACTATGATGACGTCATCAAAATGAAAAATAATGTGCAGTGATCTTGTAGACAATCGCCTCAACTACAAGATATCAACATTAGGAAGAGATTCAATTGAAATTTACAGAGATACAATCAATTTTTCCATAAATATGCTGACGTCATAATATGCAAATTCGTATTTTGAGTTCCAAGGTCAATATGATGGTGACACGATATATTTAATGGCCAAATGAGACATGAAATCACATCTCCCACTCATACTCTATCCGAATATGAACAAACATTGAGGGTTCCCGTGCATTCCAAAGAGCCATGAGGGTTTTATATAGGCATGTTGTTGCCCATATATGCTATGTATTACAAGAGTTCGCGCACACGGACATTTATCTTGAACGGACGCTCATTCCCTTAATAATGGTCGTAAGGAGATAAACATGGTATCAAATTGTTCGGAAAAATATGAGGAATACTGTGTCAAAAAATACCGGGAGGAATTATTTTGCGTTCGGCCGTGACAAACGAAAACGCGCGCGCATGCGCGTGCGCGCGACTCTTTATAAAATGCCATTGCTAATAATGGCGTACGCGCGCGTTTTTGGACCTGAAATTGACCGGACTGATATTGACCTTGATCATGATAAATATGAATGAGAAAAAACTTTCCGTTATGAAGATATGATCATATGTTGATTTTCACAAAATGGCGCCTAGATAGCGTTATCAGTCAAGGTCAAGGTTGACAACCTTACTGTGCTCTTTCCTCATGCCAATAAATATGTGTGCCAAATTTCAAGGCAATTGATTGAGCCATTTTCAAGTTATCCTGCTAACAAAAAAGTGGCGAGAATTAAGAAAATTTTTCTAACGAAAACATAAGGTGTTCTGTATTATATACAGCCCACCTGATAAATAATAAATAAATAAATAAAGGCAATTTTAACAAAAATATAAGGTGGTCTGTATTAGATACAGCCCACCTGACTAGACATAATACTTGTTTGGAACAAGTATAGGTGGGCTGGTCAACTTAAATTTGAAAACAAAATAGAGCAAAATTAAGCGAGATACTGCTTGAAAATTCTTAAAAAACACTATCATGTAGATTCATTACGTGAACGAAATTCACCTTCTATAGTCATAACACGCAAATTATGAAATTTCTGACATGAGGCCTTCAATCAAAATTTTCATTCTGATGACGTCATCAAAATGAAAAAGAGTTATTATTGAACTTGTAGAGAATTATCTTAGCTACAACATATTGAAATTTTGAAGAAAATCAATCAATATATACAGAGATACAATCAATTTTCCATAAATATGCTGACGTCATAATATGCAAATTCGTATTTTGAGTTCCAAGGCCATTAAGATGATGTCACGATACACTTCATGGCCAAATGAGACATGAAATCATATTTCTGACATATACTCTTTTCAAATATTAAAACAGAATTGGGGTCCAGGTGCATCCCAAAGAGCTATAATGGATTGTGTATAGGCATTTTTTTGCCCATGTATGTTATGTATTACAAGAGCTCGCGCGCACTGACATTTATCTTTAATTTACGCTCATCTTGTTAATGATGGTCATAAAGAGATGAACATGGTATCAAATTCCTTGAAAAAATATGAGAAATATCATGAAAGAAAAAAAATGGCGATTCTATGTTTTGTAGTGGTGTTACGCGCGAAAACGCGCGCGCATGCTCATACGCGCGAATTTTTATAAAATGCTTAAAATGACCTGAAACGTATGCAAAATAAATTTTAGACGATTTTGAGCATTTAAAAATTTTGCGCGCGCACTGACGCGCGGACGTACGCGCACGCGCGCGTTTTTTGACCTGAAATTGACCGGACTGATATTGAACTTGATCATGAAAAATATGAATGAGAAATACCTTTTGGTTATGAAGATATGATCATGAGTTTATTTTCAGAAAATTTCACAAAATGGCGCCTAGATGACGTCATCAGTCAAGGTCAAGGTTGAAAACCTTACTGTGTTTTCTCCATATGCCTATACATATGTGTGCCAAATATCAAAGCATTTGATTGAACCATTTCAAAGTTATTTTGCTAACAAAAAAGTGGGTCGAAATAAGAAAAATAAATAATAAAGAATAAATAATAAAGGCGATTTTAACAAAAATATAAGGTGGTCTGTATTAGATACAGCCCACCTGATAATAAATAAAGGCGATTTTAACAAAAATATAAGGTGGTCTGTATTAGATACAGCCCACCTGATAAATAATAATAAATAAATAATAAAGGCAATTTTAACAAAAATATAAGGTGGTCTGTATTAGATACAGCCCACCTGATAAATAATAATAAATAATAATAAAGGCAATTTTAACAAAATTATAAGGTGGTCTGTATTAGATACAGCCCACCTGATAAATAACTAGACATATAATACTTGTTTGGAACAAGTATAGGTGGGCTGGTCAACTAAAATTTGAGACAAAATAGAGCAAAAATAAGCGACATACTGCTTACAAATTCTTAAAAAACAATATCATGTAGATTCATAACGTGAACTAAATTCACCTTCTATAGGCATAACACGCAAATTATGAAGTTTTTGACATGAGGCCTTTAATCAAAATTTTCACTATGATGACGTCATCAAAATGAAAAATGGTTATTACTGCGCTTGTAGAGAATTGTCTTAGCTACAACATATCGAAATTTTGAAGAAAATTGATCAATATTTACAGAGATACAATCAATTTTACATAAATATGCTGACGTCATAATATGCAAATTCGTATTTTGAGTTCCAAGGCCATTGTGATGATGTCACGATACACTTAATGGCCAAATGAGACATGGAATCATATTTCCGACTCATACTCTATCTTAATATGAAAAAAAATTGAGGATCCCGGTGCATTCCAAAGAGCTATAACGGATTTTGTATAGGCATGTTTTTGCCCATATATGCTATGTATTAAAAGAGCTCGCGCGCACTGACATTTATCTTGAATTTACGCTCATCTTGTTAATAATGGTCATAAAGAGATAAACATGGAATCAAATTCCTTGAAAAAATATGAGAAATATCATGAAAGAAAAAAAAATGGCGATTCTATGTTTTTTAATGGTGTTACGCGCGAAAACGCGCGCGCATGCTCTTACGCGCGATTTTTTATAAAATGCTTAAAATGACCTGAAACGTATGCAAAATAAATTTGAGACGATTTTGAGCATTTTAAAATTTTGCGCGCGCACTGACGCGCGGACGTACGCGCACGCGCGCGTTTTAGGGCATGAAATTATCCGGACCGATATTGACCTTGATCATGATAAATATGAATGAGAAATGACTTTCCTTTATGAAGATATGATCATGAGTTAATTTTCACAAAATGGCGCCTAGATGACGTCATCAGTCAAGGTCAAGGTTGAAAAGGTTATTTTGATTTTTTTATATGCCTATACATATGTGTGCCAAATTTCAAAGCATTTGATTGAACCATTTCAAAGTTATCTTGCTAACAAAAAAGTGGGTCGAAATAAGAAAAATAAACTAGACATATAATACTTGTTTGGAACAAGTATAGGTGGGCTGGTCAACTAACATTTGAGACATAATAGAGCAAAAATAAGCGACATACTGCTTACAAATTCTTAAAAGACAATATCATGTAGATTCATAACGTGAACTAAATTCACCTTCTATAGGCATAACACGCAAATTATGAAGTTTTTGACATGAGGCCTTTAATCAAAATTTTCACTATGATGACGTCATCAAAATGAAAAGAGGTTATTACTGCGCTTGTAGAGAATTGTCTTAGCTACAACATATCGAAATTTTAAAGAAAATTGATCAATATTTACAGACATACAATCAATTTTACATAAATATGCTGACGTCATAATATGCAAATTCGTATTTTGAGTTCCAAGGCCATTGTGATGATGTCACGATACACTTAATGGCCAAATGAGACATGGAATCATATTTCCGACTCATACTCTATCTCAATATGAAAAAAAATTGAGGATCCCGGTGCATTCCAAAGAGCTATAACGGATTTTGTATAGGCATGTTTTTGCCCATATATGCTATGTATTAAAAGACCTCGCGCGCACTGACATTTATCTTGAATTTACGCTCATCTTGTTAATAATGGTCATAAAGAGATAAACATGGAATCAAATTCCTTGAAAAAATATGAGAAATATCATGAAAGAAAAAAAAATGGCGATTCTATGTTTTTTAATGGTGTTACGCGCGAAAACGCGCGCGCATGCTCTTACGCGCGATTTTTTATAAAATGCTTAAAATGACCTGAAACGTATGCAAAATAAATTTGAGACGATTTTGAGCATTTTAAACTTTTGCGCGCGCACTGACGCGCGGACGTACGCGCACGCGCGCGTTTTAGGACATGAAATTAACCGGACCGATATTAATCTTGATCATGATAAATATGAATGAGAAATGACTTTCCTTTATGAAGATATGATCATGAGTTAATTTTCACAAAATGGCGCCTAGATGACGTCATCAGTCAAGGTCAAGGTTGAAAAGGTTATTTTGATTTTTCTATATGCCTATACATATGTGTACCAAATTTCAAAGCATTTGATTGAACCATTTCAAAATTATCTTGCTAACAAAAAAGTGGGTCGAAATAAGAAAAATAAATAAATAATAAATAAATAATAATAAAGGCAATTTTAACAAAAATATAAGGTGGTCTGTATTAGATACAGCCCACCTGACTAGACATATAATACTTGTTTGGAACAAGTATAGGTGGGCTGGTCAACTAACATTTGAGACAAAATAGAGCAAAAATAAGCGACATACTGCTTACAAATTCTTAAAAGACAATATCATGTAGATTCATAACGTGAACTAAATTCACCTTCTATAGGCATAACACGCAAATTATGAAGTTTTTGACACGAGGCCTTTAATCAAAATTTTCACTATGATGACGTCATCAAAATGAAAAATGGTTATTACTGCGCTTGTAGAGAATTGTCTTAGCTACAACATATCGACATTTTGAAGAAATTTGATCAATATTTACAGAGATACAATCAATTTTACATAAATATGCTGACGTCATAATATACAAATTCGTATTTTGAGTTCCAAGGCCATTGTGATGATGTCACGATACACTTAATGGCCAAATGAGACATGGAATCATATTTCCGACTCATACTCTATCTTAATATGAAAAAAATTGAGGATCCCGGTGCATTCCAAAGAGCTATAACGGATTTTGTATAGGTATGTTTTTGCCCATATATGCTATGTATTAAAAGACCTCGCACGCACTGACATTTATCTTGAATTTACGCTTATCTTGTTAATAATGGTCATAAAGAGATAAACATGAAATCAAATTCCTTGAAAAAATATGAGAAATATCATCAAAGAAAAAAAAATGGCGATTCTATGTTTTTTAATGGTGTTACGCGCAAAAACGCGCGCGCATGCTCGTACGCGCGATTTTTTATAAAATGCTTAAAATGACCTGAAACGTATGCAAAATAAATTTGAGACGATTTTGAGCATTTAAAAATTTTGCGCGCGCATTGACGCGCGGACGTACGCGCACGCGCGCGTTTTTTGACCTGAAATTGACCGGACTAATATTGACCTTGATCTTGCAAAATATGAATAAGAAATTACTTTCCATTATGAAGATATGATCATAAGTTAAAATTCACAAAATGGCGCCTAGATGACGTAATCAGTCAAGGTCAAGGTTGAAAACGTTATTTTGATATCTATATATGCCTACACATATTTGTGCCAAATTTCAAGTTATTTGATTGAACCATTTAAAAGTTATCTTGCTAACAAAAAAGTGGGTCGAAATAAGAAAAATAAATAAATAATAATAAATAAATAATAAAGGCAATTTTAACAAAAATATAAGGTGGTCTGTATTAGATACAGCCCACCTGATAACTAGACATATAATACTTGTTTGGAACAAGTATAGGTGGGCTGGTCAACTAAAATTTGAGACAAAATAGAGCAAAAATAAGCGACATACTGCTTACAAATTCTTAAAAAACAATATCATGTAGATTCATAACGTGAACTAAATTCAACTTCTATAGGCATAACACGCAAATTATGAAGTTTTTGACATGAGGCCTTTAATCAAAATTTTCACTCTGATGACGTCATCGAAATGAAAAATGATTATTACTGCGCTTGTAGAGAATTGTCTTAGCTACAACATATCGAAATTTTGAAGAAAATTGATCAATATTTACAGAGATACAATCAATTTTCCATAATTATGCTGACGTCATAATATGCAAATTCGTATTTTGAGTTCCAAGGCCATTGTGATGATGTCACGATACACTTAATGGCCAAATGAGACATGGAATCATATTTCCGACTCATACTCTATCTTAATATGAAAAAAAATTGAGGATCCCGGTGCATTCCAAAGAGCTATAACGGATTTTGTATAGGCATGTTTTTGCCCATATATGCTATGTATTAAAAGAGCTCGCGCGCACTGACATTTATCTTGAATTTACGCTCATCTTGTTATTAATGGTCATAAAGAGATAAACATGGTATCAAATTCCTTGAAAAAATATGAGAAATATTATGAAAGAAAAAAAAATGGCGATTCTATGTTTTGTAATGGTGTTACGCGCGAAAACGCGCGCGCATGCTCGTACGCGCGATTTTTTATAAAATGCTTAAAATGACCTGAAACGTATGCAAAATAAATTTGAGACGATTTTGAGCATTTAAAAATTTTGCGCGCGCACTGACGCGCGGACGTACGCGCACGCGCGCGTTTTTTGACCTGAAATTGATTGGACTGATATTGACCTTGACCATAATAAATATGAATGAGAAATACCTTTTGGTTATGAAGATATGATCATGAGTTTATTTTCAGAAAATTTCACAAAATGGCGCCTAGATGACGTCATCAGTCAAGGTCAAGGTTGAAAACCTTACTGTGTTTTTTCCATATGCCTATACATATGTGTGCCAAATTTCAAGTTATTTGATTTAGACAATTTCAAGTTATCTTGCTAACAAAAAAGTGGCGAGAATAAGAAAAACTAGACATATAATACTTGTTTGGAACAAGTATAGGTGGGCTGGTCAACTAACATTTGAGACAAAATAGAGCAAAAATAAGCGACATACTGCTTACAAATTCTTAAAAGACAATATCATGTAGATTCATAACGTGAACTAAATTCACCTTCTATAGGCATAACACGCAAATTATGAAGTTTTTGACACGAGGCCTTTAATCAAAATTTTCACTATGATGACGTCATCAAAATGAAAAATGGTTATTACTGCGCTTGTAGAGAATTGTCTTAGCTACAACATATCGACATTTTGAAGAAATTTGATCAATATTTACAGAGATACAATCAATTTTACATAAATATGCTGATGTCATAATATGCAAATTCGTATTTTGATTTCCAAGGCCATTGTGATGATGTCACGATACACTTAATGGCCAAATGAGACATGGAATCATATTTCCGACTCATACTCTATCTTAATATGAAAAAAAATTGAGGATCCCGGTGCATTCCAAAGAGCTATAACGGATTTTGTATAGGCATGTTTTTGCCCATATATGCTATGTATTAAAGACCTCGCGCGCACTGACATTTATCTTGAATTTACGCTCATCTTGTTAATAATGGTCATAAAGAGATAAACATGGAATCAAATTCCTTGAAAAAATATGAGAAATATCATAAAGAAAAAAAAATGGCGATTCTATGTTGTATAATGGTGTTACGCGCGAAAACGCGCGCGCATGCTCGTACGCGCGATTTTTTATAAAATGCTTAAAATGACCTGAACGTATGCAAAATAAATTTAAGACGATTTTGAGCATTTTATTTTTTTGCGCGCGCACTGACGCGCGGACGTACGCGCACGCGCGCGTTTTTTTGACCTGAAATTGACCGGACGGATATTGACCTTGATCATGATAAATATGAATGAGAAATTACTTTTGGTTATGAAGATATGAACAAGAGTTGATTTTCAAAAATTTCACAAAATGGCGCCTAGATGACGTCATCAGTCAAGGTCAAGGTTGAAAACGTTATTGTTATTTCTCTATATGCCTATACATATGTGTGCCAAATTTCAAGTTATTTGATTTAGACAATTTCAAGTTATCTTGCTAACAAAAAAGTGGCGAGAATTAAGAAAAATAAATAAATAAAAATAATAATAAAGGCAATTTTAACAAAAATATAAGGTGGTCTGTATAAGATACAGCCCACCTGATAAATAAATAAAGGCAATTTTAACAAAAATATAAGGTGGTCTGTATTAGATACAGCCCACCTGACTAGACATATAATACTTGTTTGGAACAAGTATAGGTGGGCTGGTCAACTAAAATTTGAGACAAAATAGAGCAAAAATAAACGACATACTGCTTACAAATTCTTAAAAACAATATCATGTAGATTCATAACGTGAACTAAATTCACCTTCTATAGGCATAACACGCAAATTATGAAGTTTTTGACATGAGGCCTTTAATCAAAATTTTTACTATGATGACGTCATCAAAATGAAAAATGATTATTACTACGCTTGTAGAGAATTGTCTTAGCTACAACATATCGAAATTTTGAAGAAAATTGATTAATATTTACAGAGATACAATCAATTTTACATAAATATGCTGACGTCATAATATGCAAATTCGTATTTTGAGTTCCAAGGCCATTGTGACGATGTTACGATACACTTAATGGCCAAATGAGACATGGAATCATATTTCCAACTCATACTCTATCTAAATATGAAAAAAAATTGAGGATCCCGGTGCATTCCAAAGAGCTATAACGGATTTCGTTTAGGCATGTTTTTGCCCATATATGCTATGTATTAAAAGAGCTCGCGCGCACTGACATTTATCTTGAATTTACGCTCATCTTGTTCATAATGGTCATAAAGAGATAAACATGGTATCAAATTCCTTGAAAAAATATGAGAAATATCATGAAAGAAAAAAAAATGGCGATTCTATGTTTTGTAATGGTGTTACGCGCGAAAACGCGTGCGCATGCTCGTACGCGCGATTTTTTATAAAATGCTTAAAATGACCTGAAACGTATGCAAAAAAAATTTGATACGATTTTGAGCATTTAAAAATTTTGCGCGCGCACTGACGCGCGGACGTACGCGCACGCGCGCGTTTTTTGACCTGAAATTGACTGGAATGATATTGACCTTGATCATAATAAATATGAATGAGAAATACCTATTGGTTATGAAGATTATGATCATGAGTTTATTTTCAGAAAATTTCACAAAATGGCGCCTAGATGACGTCATCAGTCAAGGTCAAGGTTGAAAACCTTACCGTGCTTTGTCCATATGCCTATACATATGTGTGCCAAATTTCATTTTATTTAATTCAGCCATTTTAAGTTATCTTGCTAACAAAAAGTGGTAAGAACTAGACATATAATACTTGTTTGGAACAAGTATAGGTGGGCTGGTCAACTAAAATTTGAGACAAAATAGAGCAAAAATAAGCGACATACTGCTTACAAATTCTTAAAAAACAATATCATGTAGATTCATAACGTGAACTAAATTCAACTTCTATAGGCATAACACGCAAATTATGAAGTTTTTGACATGAGGCCTTTAATCAAAATTTTCACTATGATGACGTCATCAAAATGAAAAGAGGTTATTACTGCGCTTGTAGAGAATTGTCTTAGCTACAACATATCGAAATTTTAAAGAAATTGATCAATATTTACAGAGATACAATAAATTTTACATAAATATGCTGACGTCATAATATGCAAATTCGTATTTTGAGTTCCAAGGCCATTGTGATGATGTCACGATACACTTAATGGCCAAATGAGACATGGAATCATATTTCCGACTCATACTCTATCTTAATATGAAAAAAAATTGAGGATCCCGGTGCATTCCAAAGAGCTATAACGGATTTTGTATAGGCATGTTTTTGCCCATATATGCTATGTATTAAAAGACCTCGCGCGCACTGACATTTATCTTGAATTTACGCTCATCTTGTTAATAATGGTCATAAAGAGATAAACATGGAATCAAATTCCTTGAAAAAATATGAGAAATATCATGAAAGAAAAAAAAATGGCGATTCTATGTTTTTTAATGGTGTTACGCGCGAAAACGCGCGCGCATGCTCTTACGCGCGATTTTTTATAAAATGCTTAAAATGACCTGAAACGTATGCAAAATAAATTTGAGACGATTTTGAGCATTTAAAAATTTTGCGCGCGCACTGACGCGCGGACGTACGCGCACGCGCAAATTTTTTGACCTGAATTTAACCGGACTGATATTGACCTTGATCATGATAAATATGAATGAGAAATACCTTTTGGTTATGAAGATATGATCATAATATGATTTTCAGAAAATTTCACAAAATGGCGCCTAGATGACGTCATCAGTCAAGGTCAAGGTTGAAAACCTCACCGTGTCTTGTCCATATGCCTATACATATGTGTGCCAAATTTCAAGTTATTTGATTTAGACAATTTCAAGTTATCTTGCTAACAAAAAAGTGGCGAGAATTAAGAAAAATAAATAAATAATAAATAATAAACTAGACATATAATACTTGTTTGGAACAAGTATAGGTGGGCTGGTCAACTAAAATTTGAGACAAAATAGAGCAAAAATAAGCGACATACTGCTTACAAATTCTTAAAAGACAATATCATGTAGATTCATAACGTGAACTAAATTCACCTTCTAAAGGCATAACACGCAAATTATGAAGTTTTTGACATGAGGCCTTTAATCAAAATTTTCACTATGATGACGTCATCAAAATGAAAAATGGTTATTACTGCGCTTGTAGAGAATTGTCTTAGCTACAACATATCGAAATTTTGAAGAAAATTGATCAATATTTACAGAGATACAATCAATTTTACATGAATATGCTGACGTCATAATATGCAAATTCGTATTTTGAGTTCCAAGGCCATTAAGATGATGTCACGATACACTTAATGGCCAAATGAGACATGAAATCATATTTCCGACTCATACTCTATCTAAATATGAAAATAATTGAGGATCCCGGTGCATTCCAAAGAGCTATAACGGATTTTGTATAGGCATTTTTTGCCCATGTATGTTATGTATTACAAGAGCTCGCGCGCACTGACATTTATCTTGAATTTACGCTCATCTTGTTAATAATGGTCATAAAGAGATAAACATGGAATCAAATTCCTTGGAAAAATATGAGAAATATCATGAAAGAAAAAAAAATGGCGATTCTATGTTTTGTAATGGTGTTACGCGCGAAAACGCGCGCGCATGCTCGTACGCGCGATTTTTTATAAAATGCTTAAAATGACTTGAAACGTATGCAAAATAAATTTGAGACGATTTTGAGCATTTAAAAAATTTGCGCGCGCATTGACGCGCGGACGTACGCGCACGCGCGCGTTTTTTGACCTGAAATTGACTGGACTGATATTGACCTTGATCATAATAAATATGAATGAGAAATACCTTTTGGTTATGAAGATATGATCATGAGTTTATTTTCAGAAAATTTCACAAAATGGCGCCTAGATGACGTCATCAGTCAAGGTCAAGGTTGAAAACCTTACTGTGTTTTTTCCATATGCCTATACATATATGTGCCAAATTTCAAGGTATTTCATTCAACCATTTTCAAGTTATCTTGCTAACAAAAAAGTGGTAAGAATTAAGAAAATAAATAACTAGACATATAATACTTGTTTGGAACAAGTATAGGTGGGCTGGTCAACTAAAATTTGAGACAAAATAGAGCAAAAATAAGCGACATACTGCTTACAAATTCTTAAAAAACAATATCATGTAGATTCATAACGTGAACTTAATTCACCTTCTATAGGCATAACACGCAAATTATGAAGTTTTTGACATGAGGCCTTTAATCAAAATTTTCACTATGATGACGTCATCAAAATGAAAAATGGTTATTACTGCGCTTGTAGAGAATTGTCTTAGCTACAACATATCGAAGTTTTGAAGAAAATTGATCAATATTTATAGATATACAATCAATTTTACATAAATATGCTGATGTCATAATATGCAAATTCGTATTTTGAGTTCCAAGGCCATTGTGATGATGTCACGATACACTTAATGGCCAAATGAGACATAGAATCATATTTCCGACTCATACTCTATCTAAATATGAAAAAAAATTGAGGATCCCGGTGCATTCCAAAGAGCTATAACGGATTTTGTATAGGCATGTTT
Source organism: Strongylocentrotus droebachiensis (assembly GCA_035222895.1). Taxonomy (NCBI): domain Eukaryota; kingdom Metazoa; phylum Echinodermata; class Echinoidea; order Camarodonta; family Strongylocentrotidae; genus Strongylocentrotus; species Strongylocentrotus droebachiensis. Next base: position 1,561 of record JAVYIG010007690.1, on the reverse strand, counting down.
TTGCCCATATATGCTATGTATTAAAAGAGCTCGCGCGCACTGACATTTATCTTGAATTTACGCTCATCTTGTTATTAATGGTCATAAAGAGATAAACATGGTATCAAATTCCTTGAAAAAATATGAGAAATATCATGAAAGAAAAAAAAATGGCGATTCTATGTTTTGTAATGGTGTTACGCGCGAAAACGCGCGTGCATGCTCGTACGCGCGATTTTTTATAAAATGCTTAAAATGACCTGAAACGTATGCAAAATAAATTTGAGACGATTTTGAGCATTTAAAAATTTTGCGCGCGCACTGACGCGCGGACGTACGCGCACGCGCGCGTTTTTTGACCTGAAATTGACTGGACTGATATTGACCTTGATCATAATAAATATGAATGAGAAATACCTTTTGGTTATGAAGATATGATCATGAGTTTATTTTCAGAAAATTTCACAAAATGGCGCCTAGATGACGTCATCAGTCAAGGTCAAGGTTGAAAACCTTACTGTGTTTTTTCCATATGCCTATACATATGTGTGCCAAATTTCAAGTTATTTGATTTAGACAATTTCAAGTTATCTTGCTAACAAAAAAGTGGCGAGAATTAAGAAAAATAAATAAATAACTAGACATATAATACTTGTTTGGAACAAGTATAGGTGGGCTGGTCAACTAACATTTGAGACAAAATAGAGCAAAAATAAGCGACATACTGCTTACAAATTCTTAAAAAACAATATCATGTAGATTCATAACGTGAACTAAATTCACCTTCTATAGGCATAACACGCAAATTATGTAGTTTTTGACATGAGGCCTTTAATCAAAATTTTCACTATGATGACGTCATCAAAATTAAAAATGGTTATTACTGCGCTTGTAGAGAATTGTCTTAGCTACAACATATCGAAATTTTGAAGAAAATTGATCAATATTTACAGAGATACAATCAATTTTACATAAATATGCTGACGTCATAATATGCAAATTCGTATTTTGAGTTCCAAGGCCATTGTGATGATGTCACGATACACTTAATGGCCAAATGAGACATGGAATCATATTTCCGACTCATACTCTATCTTAATATGAAAAAAATTGAGGATCCCGGTGCATTCCAAAGAGCTATAAATGATTTTGTATAGGCATGTTTTTGCCCATATATGCTATGTATTAACTCTTAAGCTGCCACCCATACAATGCACCCAGTGCCACAGTGCTAATCTCTATTGTGCCAGCAACAAAGCCCCTGCGTGCCAAGTTAATTTTAGGGTTGGTTCAAGTGCGTGTTTTTAAAATCTTTACTATGTTTGATCCACTATAACTTCTCATTCGTATGTTGTATAAACAAACATTGTACATGAGAGTTGTAGGAAATTTCACCCTTTTTCCATTGATACAAATATCATTTCATGAATTTGTAATTTTGCTGAAGTAAATAAGCACTATCAGTGAGTTGTCGAACCAATCCAATGCGATGGGGAGGCATAATGATGATATATGATATCAAAAACAAATCTCTAAATTACTCGAGAAAATCCAATCTGACTGTTGTATACAAAGACGCGTA